>JAJSOF020000031.1:67627553-67674574 GCA_025594305.2 Periplaneta americana
TAAATCCATACGTTTGAGATGGGCATGGCATGTAGCACGTATGGGCGAATCCAGAAATGCATATAGAGTGTTAGTTTGGAGACCGGAGGGAATAAGAACTTAGGAGAGGCGGAGACGTAGATGGGAGGATAATATTAATGGATTTGAGGGAGGTGGGATATGATGGTAGGGACTGGATTAATTTTGTTCAGGATATGGACCTATGGCGGGCTTATGTGAGAGCGGAAATGAACCTCCGGGTTTCTTAAAAGACATAAGTAAGTGGGTAAGTAAGTAAGTGGAAACTAAAGAAATAATTCGATGGTGGATGCGTAAAGGAGATTTACTTTTTATTTGGTTATTTAACGACGATGTATCAACTACGAGGTTATTTATTTTCGATACGATTGGTGATAGCGAGAAATTTGACAAGATGAGGACGAGGATTCGCCAAAGATTACCTGACATTTGCCTTAAACCTTGGGAAAACCTCGGAAAAATTCCAACTGTGTAACCAGCCCAAGAAGGAATCGAACTCGTACCCGAACGCATATTTTGACATTATTAACATGGTTGAAGAAAAAATTTAACTTTTTTATCTGCCCCATCAGAATGTTTGCTTATAAAATTATCAGTGGATGTGAAATGGATTTTGTTTTGCTCGCATTTTTAGATATATATTTTCCCTTTGTTTTGTTAAAATTATCGGTGGTTATGAGAAAGTTCGTTTTGAAATTGTTTTAAGTTGATATTTTATTTTACGTCTATTAAAATTAAGAGCTATGAAAAGCATTTTAGTCTTTGTAACCATGTATTGAGCATAATTCATCAAATATGATCAACGGTTTCTGTAAAACAAGATTCTCTTTTCATAAAATACGTATCGGTATTGAGAATTAATTTATCCTCTCTTCTGTTATGTATAATAGTAAATGTGTAGAACAGGCTTGCAGAACTGGGCGACAATTGTGGTGTTGCGTCACTCATCGGATACGTCAATCACCCCTTCCTTCCATCCCCGCGTCATTGACTTGGTAGAGGAGGGGATTTGTATTCAGTGTCTGCTTTATGTGACTGGGTACGGGCCACAGATACGTCATTCAACTCCGGTGGACTGTGGACGGGGAACCAATGCTTTCCCCATATTTTCCACCCCTCTCTCGCCAGTTCTGTATCCCTGGTGTAGAATGTTTTAGATTGTGCAAACTAGTGCTGGAACTTAATTTCTCTCTTCCTGTATTAAGAACAACGTGGCTGGAAAATTTATATATATATTTTTTCAAACACTTGACGATATTTCAATTAAAAAAAATATTTAATTTCCTCAACTTTGCTCAGATGTTCAGATTTTATTTTACTGTGTCAAAAGTAACAGTAGTTGTGGACGGAGTTTTCGTTTTGAAATTATTTGTCGATGTTTAATTTCTTCGTTTTCCTCATAAGAAAAACACTGCCTATGGAAAATTTTATTTACTTTGTAACCGCATGTTGTTTAATATATTATAATTTTCCTGTGTTCAGAAACAGTGTTTATAAAAAAGAAGTTATCCGTTTTAGTACATGTACGATCTTTAGGGTGAAGGTTGGTAATATTGTAATATGAGTAATATTGTGTTAGTTAATTTGAGAATTTATTACAATTTTACTGAGTGAGAGGAAGATCGGTTTTTTGGGTCAACGTATTAAGGGAATGTTTGTGGAGAAGTTGCTGCACGTAACTGATTCTTCTCTCGCTCAGTAAAATTGTAATACATTCTCTAAAAGAACTACCAAATATCCAAATACTTGTCCATATTTCAATTTATTCCTATGAATAGAAACACTGGCTGATGAAAATAATTTAATTTACTCAACCGTTTTCAGATGTTCAAATTTTATTTTACTATGGCAAAAGTAACACTCGTTGTGGACAGAATTTTCGTTGTGTAATTATTTTTCGGTTTTTAATTTCTTCTTTTTCCTCATAAGAAAAATGCCGTCTGTGGAAAATTTTATTTACTTTGTAACCGCGTGTTGTTCAATTACACTTTTCCTGAGTTCAGATTAACAGTGTTTGTACAAGAAATTATCCGTTTTTGTAGATGTACGATCTGTAGGGTAAAGGTTGGTAATATTGTGATATGAATAATATCGTGAAACTCTATCCATGTTAATTTTTAGATATGCCTGAGAAGTATAACTGCATTATAAGAATGTAAGTTTTAATTTTAATGCTCATTTTTCACAAGTTTGATTTTTTTATTCAAAAGAAATATTTTCTCAACTTTTCGTATAGAAAAGTGAAATTTTCAGGTATAGGCCTATTTATTTAGTAGCCTTACAGAATGTTCTCGTAAATCTAATATACCTTAAATACGTATTACTGAAGATAGTGTATTGAACATTTTAAAAATATTCGCATGGAAATTGTTTGCAAGGAAATGAATTAACAAAGCAACTACTGTTACATCATAAGCAAACGATACGTGCCCATGTGTTGTAAAAATGTCAGTTCTATAGCTTCAGCAGATTTCGAGAAAATAATTTAATATTCTGATGATAGGAAGTTGCTCACCAATATCACCTTAAAAGCATAATGCGATAAGAGTTTTGTTATGTAATATTAGTTACACTTAAAACGGATACAGTACCTAGGTAACTTTGCTTTGTACTGTAATATTGCTTTAATTAGTTTATTGATAACTTTTGTAAGGCTAAAGATATCATCAATATAAATTCCAACTTATCATGTCATACTCAATCTCTTTCTTTGGAATATCACTTTCTTTATGAATGATGTGTTTCATCCACTTAATACAGTATAATATTATACTACTATGGAATTTAAGTGAATATTCCTTCCTAACCCTCTATTATGTTACTCGTATTAAGATTTAAAACACAAGTGCAATATTAAGAAATCAGTGTTAGTACTTTTATTTTACAGACAATATAGATAATATTAAACAGAAAGAAGCCATATAAAAATAACGACATAAAATTTCACGTTCCGTTTGAAGTTTGTGCACCACTGTTTTCTTAATCCAACAGGTTGCTTATTCATATACACAACCCTTCCCCTTTCCATACTTAGCGCTTGCTGCCCGCGCACGACGTCAAGGTCAGAAAAATGCGGTTGCTTTGACATCACTGTATTAAGGGAATGTTTGTGGACAAGTTGCTGCAAGTAACTGGTTCTTCTCTCGCTCGGTAAAATTGTAATATATTCTCAAAAAGAACTATCAAAATACTACCCGTATCACAGTATTACTAACCTTTACCATATATATTTCGAGTCTCGTTTACTGCAATCAGAATAATGGCGGCATGATATTTATTTCTGACAAAAATTCTAAAGTTCTTAATCTTTCTTAACAAAAGAAGGATACATATCAGCACTACTGTAACACTCAACAGTCCACGAATCAACTTGTTTGTGTTTCAGGATTCTGGTTATTCCACTGCCATTACCTGGACCATCATGTGGTGGGCATGGCTTTCACTCTACAAGTAGGAGATCCTGAGGACTACCCGCCTGAACCGGCAGGATTCCCAAAATGTGGAGATTTTAAGCCTCTTGAGAGGTTGTAAAAAGAAAGTATTTACGATACATACAACAACTTGGAATAGTTTTCATTATTCATTTAAACATTGTAGAAAGAAGTATCATGCTCGACAAACTTTTCATGTTCATTAAGTGTAAAAATCAAATTTGCTCACTTTGACGCATAACAAAACTTCAACTTTCTGATGCCACAATAAACACGAATTTCTCCTATAATGCGCTCTGATTCCTCAAGTAGAATACGGAACGAACCAAAGGCCGGTGTGCAATAAAATGTCAGGCAAACATGGCTAATTTCGTGATATTTGTTCTTAAATTCACCAGGAAATTGTACCAGCGACAAATCTAACATTGATGGTATGGTATAAAGGGTAGAAGATGTACTATAACATAGATTTTGTTCTCTGCGATCTTGCAGTGACATGAGCGGATTGGGAATTACTTGAAGAGTTGGGAGATCTATAGCTTTGAATTTGTGAGTGAATACATCATGCGATTTCCTTTGTTAAAAGGAGAGTTTCTTTGCTGTGTTTTGTAACCAAATTATTTTCAATGGTAAGTACTAACATTGTATACTTCTTGGTAAAATATATATGCCTAGAAATGCACTGATTATGTAACACAGCCTTATCTTGGGAGGTTATTTTCTTAGCGTTTATCTCATTCCACGAGGCCATTTTTCTCTTTAATTTTTCCTATGCTGAAACAACACTCTCTAGTGGAAGAAATATGAAATGCATGCAATGTAAAACATTTGTGTGTCTGTTTACAGTATCCCTGATATATTGTGCATCTCGAGAATGTTGCAGATGGCAGATAATCAAATATGAAAAGAAATGCAATATAAATTATGTGAATGAGACAATTGATTGTGTCTTAAGGGGAGAGGATGTATTTTTTGCTGAAAAATGAGTAAATTTCCATAAAAAAAATTATTTAAAATACTCTGTGATATGTGTGGAATGCATAGCATAACACTTTGTGTGTATTTGTGCCCTTATCGGATGTTGAGTCGCCATTTTTAAACTTCCTGTGTTATGGATTTTTAAATCACTCGCCCACTTTTATTGTTGTTTCCGGTAAATTAAATTTTCAAAAAATTTTTTTTCTTTAAAATACCCTTTGATATATGTGGAATGCATTGCATAACATTTTGTGGATATTTGTGCCCTTATCGGAGGCTGACACGTCATTTTTAAACTTCCTGCGCTATGGATTTCTAAATCACACGCCCGCTTTTATCGGTTTCCAGTAACTTCATACTTTTTTTTTGCTACATTGCCACATAAAAATAGACATAATTTCTGAACTATTAAAGATACCTACATGCAATTTAGAACACACATTCTTTAGACTAATAGGAAACTTTTCTCTGTAACAGAATTTTGTTAATTGATTTCATTTTAAAAATACGTCCGTTTGTTTGCAAGAAAGGAAATCAGAAAGTTGTTATTAAATTTTAATTGTTTATTTTACAAACGTAGGGACGAATATCAAAATTCTGTTACAGGCAGTTTGTAGAACATGCTTTTGCAAATACATTGCAAAAAACGGTTTGAATCTATCTTTTAAAACGGTTTAGATATATCGGTTTTAGTACAATCCTGCATTGGGTATATATATTTTTTTTTTTCAAATTTGGGCACTCAATTTTTTTTTTCAAAATATTGTTTTTGGTTAAGTTGCCACAGCTATGAGCTCTCTACATGCAAAAAATTAATATTTTACACCAAATAGGAGAAAAGTTTTAAACAATACCATCCTCTCCCCTTAAATAAATAAAAACTGCGCAGAGAAAGCTCGTCTTTTCTTGGCAAGTTCGACAAGAACCACCAGAAGGGACCAAAGTAACAGTCAATGAGAATGATATTTTCAACCTCTACAAGAGGTAAACAACGAAACAGCATCATCTTCAGGAGCCTAACAAAGAAGGTCTGTGCTTAACCACTTCCGTGATTAACCCGAGTTAACTCGGGTTGCTAACTTGTGTCAAAATGTATTAACCCGAGTTAACTCGTTTGAGTCCCATTTTCGCTGCTAAGGATTATATCCCGAATATATACGTTTCCATTCTCCCATTAACCTTTTCCTCACTAGATCGCTACAGAAGTTAGTGATATTGCTATATCTGGTGTTGTTTTTTGTACTTCTTCCTGGTGAGTGGAATTTTATGCTCATATAGCATTCACACACAGTAGTGAGTAGATGCTATTTAGTTTTGGTGGTTTCTGTTTGTGTTTAGTGTTTTTTGTGATATTTTGTGTAAAGAGGATCACGTCAGTGATTCCGAAACTTTTGATGAGTAATATATTCTTGTAGAAGATTAGGAAATGAAACATCGGTATCAGAAGACGAAGTTATAGACCAACAAACAAATTCAGATCAGTTGATGTCGCGTCTTTTCGACAGTGGTTTCAATAGAAGACACCTGGCACCATTTCTTCTGCACCTCCGAGGTCCCCATTCCCTGAAATTTTAACATTGTCTCTGATAACGATAATTCTCAATTTTCAAATTATTCTTTAATAATGACCTCATCAACATTATATTCGAGGGGACGATTCGGCATGCTAATAAATGTTCACAGAATACTGGAAATAATTCGTGGCGGCCTACTACAGACTCTGAAATACCTGTACTTTTGGGCATACTGATACTGCAGAACATTATTCACAAACCTGAAGAACAAATGTACTCGTACAAATATTCAATGCCTGCTACACCATTCTTCCCAAAACGCTCTCATATAGGAGAACAGATACTAGACCTAATGCCCGTATTGCAATGTGCCACTGTGCGTAATACCCTGCTTTCGAGTCTAATCACACGACAAGCAACATTTAACGCCTTGACAACAGCACTGGTATTGTATCTCATAAATGAATCCATAAAAAAACATAAGTTAGTAATCAGTTCAGGAGAAAATCAAAGTGGGCAACTACCAGAGCTGGAATCAAGGTGCACGAGATAACTCGGGATAATAATTCAGGTATGAATGTATGTCTATTTCATATTGATTTTCTAGGTATGTAAGAAAATTAGTGATGTACAGTGATTCTGCAATATTAAGTGACCTCTTTACGAAAATAAAAAATATGACACTTTTTTTCACAAAACTGGTAAAATATATAGTAAGGGAAGAGGTTAAAGAAAAGCTGAATGATAAACCTAATAATTTGTGCGGATCTTGCTGAGGAAATTTCTAGGAAGCCAAACATGATGAAAGCTGAGTCAGTTGTGATCAACGGTTTCATGAAATGTGTCAAGGCCTTTTAAAATACAGAAAGAACATTAATTGTTTCGTTGTAGGTATGAATCTCACTGAGGAATTTAAAATTTTACTGAATATGGGTAATTTTTTTTTAATTTATGGACTATCACGAAAATACCCTTGTAGTATCACGAAATTATACCAACCACTCTAGAGTGCTCATTTTTCTTTGCTTAGGCCTACTTGTATTGCTTGTTTGTAAATATTATATACATTTTTTTGAGGTAAAAATGCTGACATGTAATTTCCTGTAACCTAAAAATGTACATACATTAAAAATACTATTTTTTTTTAATTTGTGCCTTATTTTTGCACCAAAACTTTAATATCACGAAATTGGCCAAGTCTGCCCTACAACTTAGCCACCTTCTAGCCAATTAGGCCTATCTGTAAATTAAAAATAAACACACATATTTTTTCGATTAGTTCGATTAATTAAAATGTGTCTCAGTGAAACGTAAAGCAGAGTTCGTATAGGTCTCAGATGCGTTTCCAATTCACTGTGGGCTAAAGCAAGGAGTTGCACTATCACCTTTACTTTTCACCTTTGCTCTAGAGCAGACGTCTCAATAGGGCCTTCTCAGAGCACTTCCTCCTCTTTCTCTTTTTCAATGTAAGAGTGGAACAAGATGCAGGACCAGTTCTTGTATCTCCGGATGACGTCATTGACCGCGACGTTTGAATAGACATCTGCAACCGCTACGATGTAACAGTCAGTCATTGTGTCCATCTCCGAGGAAAGAATGTTCTTATTACCGCAAATGTATGAAAAAATAAAAACTTTCATAGGGAAAGCGAAATTGTGGGAGACGCAAGTTTCAGTGGGTAACTGTTACCACTTTATTAATCTAAAACTGTTACCTGATTTGAATCAAGACCAGTGTAACAAATATAAAGATGTACTGAAGGACTTGAGAAAAGAATTTGAGACCAGATTTAAGATTTGAATAGTTCTAATTTAAAATAATTGCTTGAGAATTTCTAAGATGTTTAGGTTATTTTTAATTATTGGAAACGTTACGAAATATATTATTTAACTATTATTGAAATTAATATATTAATATTAGCGTAACGTAAGAATACTTACTTTAATAACCAACAAGTTTAATTGTAATTTTATTATTATTATTTAATTGAATTTTATTTAATTGAATTTTATTTTATTAAATAGTCCACATCTGTGGAGTAACGGTCAGCGCGTCTGGCCGCGAAACCAGGTGGCCCGGGTTCGAATCCCGGTTGGGACAAGTTACCTGGTTGAGGTTTTTTCCGGGGTTTTCCCTCAACCCAATACGAGCAAATGCTGGGTAACTTTCGGCGCTGGACCCCGGACTCATTTCACCGGCATTATCACCTTCATATCATTCAGACGCTAAATAACCTAGATGTTGATACAGCGTCGTAAAATAACCCAATAGAAATATTTTATTAAATATAGTATAAACTCAAAAAAGAACGATACCAAAAGCCTTTACTAGAGATGAAATATTGTTATTGTTTGGTCAACTGTCCGAAGACAGGTCTGAACCTCACAAGTGATACCAACAAGGCACCACTTATGAGTCAACTAGGCCTGGAGATAATGGAGTAAGGTGGCCAGTTCCTTGTGCTTAAATAATTACGTAACATGTATGGTTTTTCATGCTTCAGATGTCTTCTTTTTACTCATTGATAGTATATAATTAGAAAATAAATGTATTATTTTATTATTATTATTATTATTATTATTATTATTATTATTATTATTATTATTATTATTATTATTTACTTACTGGCTTTTAAGGAACCCGGAGGTTCATTGCCGCCCTCACATAAGCCCGCCAGCGGTCCCTATCCTGAGCAAGATTAATCCATTCTCTATCATCATATCCCACCTCCCTCAAATCCATTTTAATATTATCCTCCCACCTACGTCTCGGTCTCCCTAAAGGTCTTTTTCCCTCCGGCCTCCCAACTAACACTCTATATGCATTTCTGGATTCGTCCCTACGTGCTACATGCCCTGCCCATCTCAAACGTCTGGATTTAATGTTCCTAATTATGTCAAGTGAAGAATACAATGCGTGCAGTTCTGTGTTGTGTAACTTCCTCCATTCTCCTGTAACTTCATCCCTCTTAGCCCCAATTATTGTTACTGCAAACTACTTAAGAAATTCCTTCCGAAAACAACTGTCTATTGTGACAGTACAACTCAAAAGTGCAGCTTTGTGGCATTTCTCCCACGACAGTTACAACTTAGCTCGCTCATGCGTGTGACATTAATCAGCGATCGGCTATCTTCGGGTACTGCGCTTATCTCTTCAGCTGACTATGTTATCTACACTTGCTCTCTATAACAACTTTTATGCGTTGGCCTTGAGACGCCTACTCTAGAGTATGCCATTAGGAAAGTCCAGGATAACAGAGAGGGTTTGGAATTGAACGGGTTACATCAGCTGCTTGTTTATGCGGATGACGTGAATATGTTAGGAGAAAATCCACAAACGATTAGGGCAAACACGGAAATTTTACTGGAAGCAAGTAAAGAGATAGGTTTGGAAGAGAATCCCGAAAAGACAAAGTATATGATTTTGTCTCGTGACGAGAATATTGTACGAAATGGAAATATAAAAATTGGAAATTTATTTTTGAAGAGGTGGAAGAATTCAATACCTTTGAAGAAACAGTAACAAATATAAATGATACTCGAGAGGAAATTAAACACGGAATAAATATGGGAAATGCCTGTTATTATTCGGTTGAGAAGCTTTTATCATCCAGTCTGCTGCCAAAAAATCTGAAAGTTAGAACTTATAAAACAGTTATATTACCGGTTGTTTTTTATGGTTGTGAAACTTGGACTCTAACTTTCAGAGAGGAATGTAGGTTAAGGGTGTTTGAGAATAAGGTGCTTAGGAAAATATTTGGGGCTAAGAGGGATGAAGTTACAGGAGAATGGAGAAAGTTGCACAACACAGAACTGCACGCATTGTATTCTTCAATTGACATAATTAGGAACATTAAATCCAGACGCTTGAGATGGGCAGGGCATGTAGCACATATGGGCGAATCCAGAAATGCATATAGAGTGTTAGTTGGGAGGCCGGAGGGAAAAAGACCTTTAGGGAGGCCGAGACGTAGATGGGAAGATAATATTAATATGGATTTGAGGGAGGTGGGATATGATGATAGAGAATGGATGAATCTTGCTCAGGATAGGGACCAATGGCGGGCTTATGTGAGGGCGGCAATGAACCTCCGGGATCCTTAAAAGCCAGCAAGTAAGTACATTTTCTCATTTTTCATAAAATTAATGATGCAAATAATAGGACATTCAGTTCTTATTTTAACTGCGTTATTATTATATGTATATGTATTATTGTATATAATATGATTTATCTATACAATTATTTGACTAATACTGAAAATTACAATAGCAAAATATTATTTAGCACTTGTGGTTTCCAAACTGGAGGTCGCTACCCGCTGGGGAGTCGTGTAAAGAGCTGAGAGGATCGAGAGATGATTTGCAAAATAAAACAAATGACGTCATATGAATATACATTTATTTTGTATTTAGAGACATATTCTTAACTACATAAAGAAAACATAACAATAAGGAAAAGTTCCAGTAGCTAGGCTAAAGTAAATAAATAATTATTATGATAAATACGTCTGTTTCTCTTTTGTGGGAATTCAGCGAGTTTTCGCACAGTAGTGTACTTTCGAAGTCAGTCATTCAGCGAAATAGATCAGTGTCAGATGTGAATGTATAAGTGAGCATCAAACAAGACAATTTATGCTGTGTTCTCTGCCCCGTTAGTTCAACCATTGTCACAGCACATACAGAGAGACAAATTCCCCTTCTTGTTCTATTACTGGTATCGGTTTTCTCAAACAACTGATTGAAATATGGAACTACTGATGTAATGTTGAAACTAACACTTTTTCGTGGAACATAGACGAGTTTTGTATCAAAATAATACCTCGATCTTACTAAAGAAGCCCTTATTTTTTTTTAATCTGAAATCTGAACTAAGTATTCGATACCCAGTGATATCATTTTGAATTTCAAGGTCATTTCTCTCTTTTGTTTTGATGACAATTGTAGGCGAGAAACTTATTTTGCATAAATACAAGGTTGCAAAATTGTTACTCAGCGAGTTGAACGCAACTATCTAAAATAGTATCTATATCAATCTGTGAATGTCGTAAATGTTTTGCGTTTCTTCAGGAGAAATATTCAACAAATTACTGTACAAAGCCGTACTCGGAAAAAGGATGCAACATCAAATTCTTTAAACGTGTGACGTAGGTGGCAGTAGTAATTAAAAACGTTAATTTATTTATAACAATAAATGATTGCATTACATGGTTGAATATACAGACTAAACAATAAGTACTCTCATTAATTTCCGAAGGTTATTCTTGAAGGGGTTATGTACAGCTTACAGCAGTAAACTTTTTGGAAATATTAAAACTTTTTTCCTCCATTACTGTATCTTATACAATAATAAAAATTGGTATATGTAAAACACTATATTTCTGTCATAGGGTACAGAGGGGCAAATCAGATAGCAGGGCTATATGAATAATGTTAAGGTTTTTCGCATGCTCTGTGTCTACCGACGACGCCATATTGTCGTTTTTACTTTCACAGTGAATGAAAGAGTTTTGTTAACATTTGTGGTTAGTTTGGTTAGAATTCTCCTATCCTGAGACAAGCAACACGAATTATTCTAACGGACAGTAAGTAACAAACATCTCTAGTATATGCAGCATGTAATATTGTGGTCAGTGAACGTAAGTTTTATTTGTCTTCAAATACTAAATAACATATCGCTTTTATCTGTGATGGTGTCCATGGTATGTAACAGTCTGTCAGACTGGGTGGTAACGCTATCCCTTGCATTGTCCAGTAAGTAGGTTCTCCTTGGTTATAGATAACCTGCGGGGCTATTTGGATACATTTTTGTGGGGCTATACGGATAATAAATACATTTTTTTCTCGTGCATAATTACTAAAAGTTACTTTCCATTAACGAACGAATATTTGTGACATTTCTCCAGCATTTCTAGGGACATTGTGCACCAGGAAAAGTTCTTCTGATTGTAGATGGTCATTCATCCCATGCAGCATTTTCTGCTCTTGAATACTGCTAGAATAATGACATGGAAATCCTTTGTCTTCCCTCACACACAACGCACATTTTTGCAACCCCTCGATCGTTGTATTTTGAAGACACTCAAAGCTAATTATCATTGTGAAGCAAAATCACGGCTACACAGGAATCCACGATCTAATATAACTAAGATCCAATTCTATTCATTGTTTAGTGAAGCTTCGAAGGCAACTGTATCTGACAATAAATGGGTTTTCCTGTACAGGAATTTTCCCCTTTAGATCTCAAGCAATCCAGGTCTTCCATTTTGCAGCTTCTGAGACATATAGGCCTTCCATTACTGCCACTACGGAAAATATACAAAACGAAGAAATAGTTCAACCTGAAGAACAGCCTAGTACTTCGTAGCCTCCTGTGCGAATCGCTTCTGAAAATCTTAGAGAGGTTCTTCCTAGCCCTCAAAAGAAAAGAACGCAAAAATCTTCTCGAACTAAACAAACAGCCTGTCACAGCACATCATCAGAGGATGTAGCAGCTGTTAAGGCAAAGAAAGAGGTCCAATTAAAGGGCAAACAAATTCGACTTCAATTCAGTGATAGGCCTTAGGAGAATGTCAAAGAAAGTGGAAGAAAAAATAAAAAAGCTAAAAAGGCAGGTGAAGAGAATAATGACTATAAATGTGTGTTTTGCACGATCAGTTACTACTTCAAGTCATCAACTCTGAAAGGTAAAAGGATTCGCTGCCATAAATGTAAGGCATGGTTTCATGAGAAGTGCGTGGGAGCACAAGGAAGAAAACAATTCACTTGTGGTAAATGCTTATAAAGTAACCAAGTAATTAATAAATTAGTTTTAGTACATAAAAATATCAACATTACATAGCTTTTTCATTGCTATCCATATTACCCCGCAGCAGTATCCAATTAGCCCCTCTTAATTTCTTCATTTCCAATTTGTCGTGTAATTCGGATAGCTTAATTTCAGTGTAATAGTAATTTCTATTTTGTGAAATTAATTCCACAGTACGACAAAATAATGTACTATTTGTATGTCTACTTGTTTTCTCTGTACAAGATCAAGTTTTTTCTGAATTTGAAAATTTTTGTTAACCTATCGGAATTACCCCTCTATACCCTATGAAAAAAATATTCTTACCATTTAAGAAATATATATATTAAAAATGGTGGCAGTTCAATGTGCAATGATGAAGCGTTTCCCTCACAACTCATAAACTTGTTAACTTTTTCATGTTCTCTATCTTTTATTTTATTGTTGAAACTCATGCTTACAATATCGTGCTCTTTCAACTACATTCCTTAATAAATAATATATTTTTTTATTTTGTGTTAGAAGAAAATACTGATATTTGACCATTTTTAAATTAATTAATTTTTTTATCATACAGTATATCTAAGGTAGAGAAGTGATCTTGCATCATATTGTACATATGACATGCATAAAAACACACAAAAAATTTCATCACAGAATGTTGGATAGTATTTTAGTTATGTGGGAAACGCTTCATCACAGCACACTGAACTGAATTTTGAAATAAAATGTAAACAATTTATTTTAAATCGTAAAAATATTTTTTTCATGTAACAGAAGGACAGTGTTTTACACATATACTAATTTTCATTATTGTACATGATACAGTAATGGAAGAAAAAAATGTTGAATATTTCCATTATTTTACTGCTGTAAGTTGTACCTAACTCCTTAAGATATTTCAAACAAAAAAGTTGAATAGAGATTTGTTCGTTTCTGCTTTCTTTTCGGGATAAATATTGTTTTATATGAAATATTTAATTGGAAAAGCTAATGATTTGTGATCGCTGCCAAGCATATTTTGTTGTATGGAAAATAGCAGGCCATATAACTTCTTGCTACCGTCATGAGTAAGTTTATTTCCCGCAACCAGCAACAAATGAAACACTGAAACTGCTAACGATTTACGATGGACGATTTTATTTAGGGCGCATATAAGATTCTACAACTATGACATATCATTCGCCTCATTTTCCACATCTCAGCAATAAATTCCTCACAACAGCCTATATTACAGAAAATATACGAAATAACATTCATTGTTACACAAATGTTAGTGCAAACACTCGTGATGCCCCACTTCGAATACTGTGATATTCTGTTTACTGACCTAAGCGTTGCTTCGGCGCAGAGACCACAACGTGTTCATAATATGTGCGTCCGTTTCGTCTGCAATATTCGCCGGGCTGATCACGTAACACCATCCCTCGAAATGTTGTCCTGGCTCGGTCTAGAAGATCGTAGGAAAATCCACTGTCTTTCCCTTCTCTTTCACATATTGCATTTCTCCACTCCTGTCTATCTTGCGTCTCGTTTTCAAAATTTATCCACCCATCATAACCTAGACACACGATCACAACACTCCTCAATATTATCCATTCCCTCCCACCGAACATCCTCATATTCATCTTCTTTCACTGTGGCTGTTCCTCGACTTTGGAATTCCCTACCGAGTAATGTCAGGGACTGTCAGACATCAAACCAATTTAAGAGTAGGCTAACGAGATATTTTTCTAACAATTCTTGTTAACCCTAGGATGCATGGCGGGGGTCTTTGGGGCCTTTCATCAATTTTATTGCTCTCTTAAATGTGTTAAAAATTTTTGAAATTGCATCAAACTTCATGTAATCTTCTAAAATATATCTAAGAACATGTTGTATGTTCGTTTAAGGAGATACATTAAAATAAACTGTTTAAAATTAATGTTTGTTAATGCTACTCGTATAATGCACAGCGGGGGCCTCTCAGGCCTGTCCTGCTTTATTCATTATACAGCCATACAATTTTATGTTTTACTGCTAATATGTGAATGTTGCACTTCTGACATTTGTACCCTAGTGGCATTGTTGCAACGTTTTAATTTTATAATAATTTTTGGATTTAACATTGGCAGAGTAAGCTGCTGTTCCCAGTGCTGTGAAATGCAAGTATTTTTATATTCTAATTGTGTTTTTTGTGTCTTACTAATAGAAATAGTATCCACCGCTGTAGTCTCGTGGTGAAGTGTTCGCTTCCGAACCCATCGGGCCGGGGTTCGATTCCCCCCTTGAGACGAGTTGTGTGAGTTTTTTCGGGGGTTTCCCTCACTCCTATGGATGAATATCAGGTAACTTTATCAGGTGTATGGAACTCCACTCATTCTCTCCACTTTCTTTCCCCCTCCTCATCATCCTTTTCTTATCATTCCGGTTGTCTTTTTTGGCCTTCAGATCACGCCTGCGGCGGCCCTTCGGTACTCCTGACGCTCTCGGCCGGCCTCCATGGATATCTCAAAGAACGGTATTTGTTGACCCAGCAAAGGAACCCACACCCCTCGCGACGGGAGGGTGGCCTACACCTCAGACCGTTTGAGGGGGAATGTGGTGGAGGCTGTTGTGGTGAAATGGTACACGGACTTAGAGGGATGACGGGATTGGCCGTTAGGGTATTAGGGCTTAGGTCGGTTCGGCGTGGGTGCGGTAGTTGGGCTGCAACTCATTTCAAGGGCGCACAATAGGCCTCAGTTCCGGTGTATAGGGATGTTCCCCTCCCGGCCTCGTAAGACCACATACGAAGCACAGAGTCAACAATCCAAACTTGAACATGAATGGCCTTCAAGCATTTGCCTGGTGTGGAGTCAAACGGCCCTAGGAGGTGGATATGGATTTCATCCAAGAATAATGCCAAAAAGAAGATGCTTTTTGTGCCTACGTGACTTAGAAAAAAAAATTGCTCAGTGTTATTCAAAATGTTCTAAGAATATGTGCAATGAGCACAGTGTTCTTGTTTGGGAAGACAGTTTTCAGTAAAATGGCATTGGAATTCAATTTATGTAATAATAATCCGAGGCACGACAGTCCATGAAGGACCATGACCGACCAGCAGGCTGCTGAACTCACGTCCATATACCGAAGAAGAGGTGGACGATCATCCAATCAGAATGTCAGTATTGTGGGGTTAGCACGATGATTTGCCCAGCTGTTACAGCTGGCTTTCATAACTGGATTTCGCTACCTATCATAGCTCTACAAGTGCATCATAATTCTGGGTGGGCATCGCTCCCATACACTGGCCGATATTTCAAGAGAAACTATCTTTCCTCATGAGGAATCGAACCAGGGCGCATTTCGTAACGCGAGTCCTAAGCAGGATGCCTTAGACCACGACGACACAGCGCAGTACCACGTTATATAATGAAACTATAATTTCAGAACTTGTGCATATAGAGAAATTTTTATCATATTTAGCTACTCAAAACATATACATAGAGTATAATTATTCTATTATAGCACAATATTGAATAACTAACTGAATAAAAATACCACAACATTGAAATTGAAGTCCACACCTGTGAAGTAACGGTCAGCGAGTCTGGCTGCGAAACCAGTTGGCCCGGGTTCGAATCCCGGTCGGGGCAAGTTACCTGGTTGAGGTTTTTTCCGGGGTTTTCCCTCAACCCAATACGAGCAAATGCTGGGTAACTTTCGGTGCTGGACCCCGGACTCATTTCACCGGCATTATCACCTTCATATCATTCAGACGCTAAATAACCTAGATGTTGATACAGCGTCGTAAAATAACCAATAAAATTAAAATTGAAATTGAACTTAAAAGATAAGAATATCCATTGAATTTATAATGGAGGCCTTTGAGGCCCCCATTATGCATTGATGTAAGTCCAAGACGCCATGCATCCTAGGGTTAATAATAATAGAGAAGGCCTACTGGCCTTAGCTCTGCCAGATTAAATAAATAAATTATTATAATCAACTTAAAAAAAATAATCTACCAGTATTTGGTAGGTCAGTAGTGTCTGGAGGAAGCGCAAAAATTACAATTCCTAACAAAAGACCAAAAGGTATTACTTACTGATAAAATAAGAGGCCTACAAGATTTTGTAGTCTCTTGTTCACCTCAGCAAGATCTCTTAGTGGGAAAAAGTGATTCTGCCCTCTACATTTCAGGGTAGTTCACGAAACATGCAGCAGCTATAACAAGATGCTAAGTCTTTTGTTCAAAGCATGACAAACCTTACATTTTCTTAACTCTCACATACAATCCGCAGTGACCCGAAATAGCTACTGCATTACCCCCACATGAAAAACCCACTGATCGTCCTGACATTGTTACTTGCGATTTCGCACTGAAACTCAAGAACTGAAGACGGATAAGGTCAAGGAAAAGTATTTGGCAAAAAAGAAACATTCAGAGGAGTATGTTTCACTGTTATGGAAGCAAATATCTATCAAAATGTCTGGTTTTCTTCATTGAAAATAAACCTGAACAATTTTTATTTGAACTTTTTATGGAGTTAGTTTGCAGCAATTGCTGCATAAGCCACCAATATTAATAGATACTGATTGCAAGAAAACATTGTTTTGCTTAGAATAAAACAATGTATCGCACAGAAAGGAACATTGTTTCGATACGAGGAATGTTAAAGTTTCTTTAATAAATTTTGAAACTGTCTTTCTTCGTCACAATCTACTGCAATTAGTAAGTAAAGTTATCGCAAAAATTGAAAGTGATAAAAAGAACACGCTATTTCTATTGTTTGTATTATGCATGACACCTAGGCGGAAACTAGTGTTATACAATAGCTCGCGCAAGAAACGATTACCGAAATGCAATGGTGGCGTTGCTGTCTGTTTTGACGTGTGTATGGTGGCACGCCGAGGGGGGGGGGAGAGGTGCAAGCCGATGGAAGTACTGTCTCTTCCAAGAAGATGAACAAATGAGGACATCGCTGTGGAAACGAAGAACGTAGAAAGAGAAAAATTCGAAGCTAATTAAACGCGAAACATATGTTTACGAATGAAATAATAATACCGTGCGATACAAGACACGTATTCACATGCAATGGAACAAACTAAAGTCGTAATGTAAGTATCACAACGCAAGACTGATTCTATCGATGTCGTTTCTCTTCCGACTGTACTCTTGAATATCATTCAAGTTATCTCGTGACCTTTCCTCTCGCCCGCTCTTCCTTATCGCAGTGATCAAATCATACATTTAATATTCTCATCATATTGACAGCAAAAAAATGGGTCCTCCCATCTTACTTGGAACTTTCGTACATGGTTTCGAGAGAGACATATGCCACTCGCAGGTCAGAGACAAATATAAATGGAACGGAGTTTGACTCCAGTGAGGGAGAGGGTGGGGGTTGGCGGAGGTTAGAAGCAAGCGAAATGCACAGCTAACATTGCAAGCCACAAAGTCTTGCGAGTCACGTTCTCGCCACGGCTGGATTACACATTACATCAATCGATTGAAGTAAATATTCTCCATCTCGCTTGCGGTGTCTGAGTGAGCAATTCTTCAGCCTGTCACGCTGGTGGTCCTACTTCGAATCCCGGTCAGCTTGATGAAATAACTAGCTAAAAAAAAAATTTCGGCTAATTTTGTTGTTATTCAGTATCTAAAAGTCAATTTATTCCAAAATTGTCCACCGAAAATTTAATATTTTTTGTAAAAATCATCAGATTGAAATCAACAAAAATGAAGAAAGATTTTGTCCTGAGAGGAACTTGTTAAATTTCTCGTGATTTTTGTTAAATTATGTCGAGTAACTTGACAATTGATGTGATACATTTCTCAACAAGGGAACATTTTTCTGAATAGGAATTAATTATTTTGTGTAATGTAATTATTTATACTGTTTTAGCACATCCCGGAGAATATAATTGTCACTAAATCCTCTTAGCTTCAGTTAGGACTACAAAAATGATAGACTGCTCTTTCCAAAAGGACTAGGTGCGACTAGTTTTAACCACTCGTTGCTATAGTCCGGGTCAGCTTACTTCATACCCTAAGGGTGAAGCCTATCCATTAACCCTTACCACATATACTAGAAGATTGTGGTGATTTTCTACTTTGCAGGTTGAATTTTCTTTTGCCAACTTCGTTTCGAATTTCGATACTGACAAATACTACAAATGGTAGTTATTTTGTAACTGGTATGTTGGCAATAATTGTCGGTACTGGAGTTTCATGAAATTGAAATTGTACTAGATTTCTGAGCCTGTTACTGGAAGCTTGTGAAATTTAAACTTACTAATAATTAATTAATATCAGTATTAATAGTAATACAGAACAGTTATTTTATGTGTTGCGTTGTGGTTACAGTTCAAGACTATAGTCACGTAAGTTTTGAAGTTAGTACTAATAATTTCATGTGTTCAAATAAAATACATTTTTAAGTTAGGTCTCGTGAGTCAATTGTTTATTCAAACCAATGAATTTCGTATTTCCAGACAAAGTACTTGATATATTAACAGGCTTCGAGACTTCGGACCCAATAGAACAGTTCAGTGGGAAATCCGCATAACGACGTACTGAGTATAGTGGTAAAACGTACAGTGGGTGGGGTACTGTAGAATGGATTCCAACAAATACGCAAAGAATACGCCGTGTTACTCTGTTACATACCAGATCCTGTGTGATTTATTTGTACAAGTTTGGTGCCATTCTGATATGTTGGGAACAAAATATTGAATTATGCTTAACTTTTGGACACTAGTGTATTTCCCATTATACTCTCCAGTCTCCTCTCCTAGTAAACAAACTATTTCAAATTGAGTGCCTCACGTAACCGAAAATTGTGCCCATGTATGATTTAGTACGAAGGATCGTGTTATATCTGGTAACAGTTGGAAACACTGACAAGACGGCAATATTTGCTGTTGAGGAACTGTTCTTACGTGACCCTCACTATATAAAACAAATCACTTCTTTCCTCTCTAACCGTTGGCTTTAGCTTTTGAATCGAGGGATAGTTACGTGTCTGCCTTTTGTAATATCACCCACAGAGGAGGTTGCACAAGAATTTTTCGAGAACTCTATTTTCATGGTTTTTTAAGCCTAACACGAAAACCGCTGCACGACATCCGTCAAGGCCCATCTTTATCTGATAAGTGAAGGTCAGAAGGTACGACTAGACATATAATTATGATGGCGTGGAATGGAGAAATTGGTCACTGAAGGATTTTGTCTGTTCCATTCAAGTACTTCCAAGAACTCCTGTAAAAGCCCAAAAAGCAACAGTAGCCTTGTTGATGTTGCCTTCAATGTGAGTTTTCCATTTCAGATGAGCATCTAGAACAGAGGTCTCGAAAAAGCGTATCGTCATTCGTGCTTTCGATGCTGCCCGCCGAACACAGTATGCTGTAAGGCTAGAGAAGGGGGAGAGACTCGTAATCTCAACAGACGGAAGCGATCGGTGGGGGCTCGCGGGAATGATCTGCTTATGTTTACAAATAATAACATCAAAAGAATAAGAAATATCATACGTTTGTATATTATTTTGACATACTATGAAGCTGGAGCCCCGTCTGTTGCAAATTCAACCTCTTCTGTTCTATAATGCCTTTCAGTGCCTGGAAAAGATCTTCTCCAGTTGTATTTTGTAATTACATCTAGAAGACATTCAGACAGCAAAATGTTCATTAACTCCTCGGATGAAAATGGCTAGGTGCGCTTTGTCATTTCTATCTGTGCTTTCGTCCAATGCAAGTGAGTAAGCTACAAACTGGTTAATTGTGGTTTCGACTTCAGATTCAATTACATTTGCAATCTTGAAGTTCCTTCTCTGAACTATAATTGGAAACAATTTAATTTTCTTAAACTTTGACTTTGTTCTGGACACAGTATTTTAGTAGCGTTCTGTATGCACGATTTTACAAATGATTCTTCTGTAAAGTGCTTCATTGATTTTCCAATATTCCAAGCTAAAAAGTAGCTAGCAAAAAGTTTTTTTTTTTTTTTTTTAAGACTGAGGACACATGTGTGATTTCTGTTTGTATTTTCTTGTTTTATATTTATCAAAATATTTTTAGCCCTATGCATTTCACCTAAAATTAAACGAAAAACTATATGTCATGCGGAACTGAGTGTAAACGTTTTGTAACATACTGATTATTATGTATAACCAACAGTTATACAGACAGCCTCAAAATAAATTATTTTCACATGTCCAACATGCCTGTAATTGTATGACATTCTTTGTGAAGAGTCGAGTATTGTCGTCGCATGTTGAATTTTAACACACCCTTAAGAATTTTCGAACAAATTAAGCATTTCACATTCTCCCCACTAACTAAAAAAATGTATCTTCCTATTCATCCTTGAATGTACTACGTCCATGATTAGAAGACATTTTGAAAAGGTGGAACACTCCGACCAACACAATGATAATGGCAGTCCGCCACTGCTCTTTGTTTGCACATAAACATTGAGTACAGTACAGGTGGGGATGGGTGAGGCGGAGCCGCTCATTACGTACTTGCTTCGGTTCCGTTCAGGGGCCTACTCGCGAGTACGCTTTTGGAGACGTCTGGTCTAGAATTACTTCCTATCGCTTACCTGATTTGTTTAATAGTAGGTCCTTGCTAAAGAGAAAAACTCGAGGTGTATATCTTAGTTTTCTTTTCTTAGTAACAATATTATTTCAGTTTCACTTGGGCATATGCTTAATCGTTCTCGATCTTTGCCCAAGGTTACATTCTGTAGCTAAAAGAGCGCGCTGACTTGACGCGTAAGAATTAATAAGTCGATTAATCCTGAATACATTAACCTAACTTAACATGGGATTGAGTTTTTACAAAAAATTGGTCAAAAAATCAATTTTCTGTCTTTTATACAAAAATATCCCTTATGCACTTAGGAAATTGCTAGTGGTAGGTTTCTTGCCTCTACGTCTTGTTTTAGGTCCAGGAGCAATTTTAATATAGAGTAGGACTGCTCCATAAATCAATATTGTATCTCTCTTCACAAATTTTCCTTTCTCCTGAGAACTAATTGTTTTATTTACTAAAGATTATTATTTTTATTGGTCCTACAGAATGTGTGTTATGGTAACAATTAATATTAGAGGAGAAAAATTCGCTCCGTCGCCGGCGATCGAACCCGGGTCCTTGGTTCTACGTACCAAGCGCTCTCACCATTGAGCTACGTCAAATCCAATCCACAACACCGGATCGAACTCCCCTCCTCCAGTGTTTTTCCCTTTGTGGCCTGACTCCAAGTTGGGCATGTACATTATTAAGTCAACTGCCATTATACAAGGAGCGCACTCAGTTGAGTGACTTGGTGGCCGGGATTCCACAGTAATGTGCACTGTAATCTGTACAGAAATATGCACTGTTGCTAGTAGAATTTACAAAAGATTATTATTTCTATTGGTCCTACAGAATATATCTGTTATAGTAACAATTAATATTAGAGGAATTTTTCTCCTTTAATATTAATAATTTTTTTATGTTCAAAATGTTCAATGCGAATGCAGTTGTAAAGAAATTGAATTAAAATATTCATACGCGTCCATTCATATATTACCTGAGATCAGACGTTGAGAAATGTTAAATATGTTGATAATTAAGAGCTACAAATGATTAAATAAATAAATAAGTTATGAATAAAATAAATGTCTGACTTTTTAAATTTATTGTGCGTAAACTACCCTACATATCATGGACTTTTCAGCATTAAAATTTGCCCGTAAATAATTTTTTCATACGGACCCTGATTTTCGGGCAATATTTTAACACTGAAAAATCCATTATATATAGGCTGGTTTAGGAATAATACATTTAAAAGAAAATCATATATTTTATTTACTTAAGATTGCCAGACGTATGTTCATCCGATAGAATGTCCATAAAATTTAGTCCACACCAAATATACCCATGTTGAAATGTCCATGATCATAATGATCCCCAAGGCACATTCTATTTTTAATATATATTAATGACCAGGGAACGGATTTATATGGACTAAAAATATATGAAATATGTAAATATATATGTAGTTATTTTTACCAAAATATGGAATTAAATATGGATTTTTACCAAAATATGGAATTAAATATGGACTTAAAATTATAAAAAAATGACTATGTACGTTAAATATTGGTACATTTTAATCAAACTAAACAAAAATATAATGGACGTACCTTATCTTCCAATGTAGTTTCAACAAAACACAATTTTTATTGTCTGTTACCATAACAATAGGTTACAAACATTTCTTTCAAGTGCTGAAAAGTGAATCTTCTTCTATTGTCTCTGAGGATAGATTTATACTGACTAAAAGAGCGTTCGACGTCACAAGAAGTAACTGGTACATAATTCAATTTCACAATGTCTGCTGGGATAAGTCCAAGTTAATCTTCACTGTTGATTCACCACTCATCACAGCAACAACCTTTTGTAGTTCTTCATATCCAGGGTTTTTGAAAGTACAGTGTCCACCTTAGCTCTTACTGCATCTGCAACTTTACCTCTACCACGATTCAGTTGTTCCACAGTACTATTTATAATTTCAAAACTTTCAGATAGTGAAAGGTGCCTATTTTGGAGACTTTTGAGCGTTTTTATGATGCATGAAAATGTATGCTGAATGTGAGCTAAGTCATTCTTCACACTTATGTCACAGGTAACTGTTTTCGCAGTATCAATTGAGACTGCATCTTCAGAGTCCAATGCAAGGAGAACATTGTTAATAGAGTCTATATGTTCGGCATAATATTCAACTGCTTCTAGCCATGTACCCCATCTAGTTAAAATTGGCTTTGGTGGCAATGGAATTTCAGGGTACATTTCTTTCAACACGTTAACTCTACTGGGAGCTTTGAGAAATACTTTTTCACTGATGAAATCAACAAATCTACTTTAGGAAATTGTCTCTGACCACTTCTGCCACACGATGAAATGCATGCGCCACACAAGTAAAATGAGTCAATTTAGGATATACAACAGATAATGCTTGTCCAGCTTTGACCATATAAGGGGCAGCATCGCTAATAAAGAATAACACATTATCGTACATAATACCCTTTGGCCACAGGATACCCATAGCTTCGTTGAACAGTTTAACTATAGTTTTGTTATTGCACTTTTCTAGAACATCACAATGTAAAAGAATTCGTTCAGAATATTGTTCACTTAACAAACCGATAACTACATTACCAACAAGTCTACCTTCTTTGTCGGGAGTCTCATCAATGGAAACCCAAATTGAACTATCTTTAATTTCATCTCTTATCTTCTGTATTGTCTCATCGTAGATGGATGGAGCATACGTCTTCCTAAGTGTTGACTCATCCGGGATTGTATGTTGAGTATATTTTTCAAGGAATTCCCTGAAGACCTTATTCTTTAGTTTGTAGAGAGGAATATCAGCAGAGATGAGAGAACGGCACAGGTCGATGTTAAACTCAGATCTTACATTCGATGTTGTTGGTTGTGTTAAAAACAATTGTCTCTGCTTGGAATTTAGTTGTTTGTTGGCCTGATGTTTACTAGTTGTAATGTGTTGTTGCACCAGGAACTTTTGTGTAGATGATACTGCACACTGACACAAATTACAAAATAATATTTTATTGTCAGTTGATAAACCATCTTCTTTAAATTCTGAAATGTAACTTGTTAGTTTTGATTTTAAATTGACTGAATGACGTACTTTTGGCATATTTACCGTCTTTATAGTATGATTTACAAAACTGAACCTATGTGTACTCTGACTGGCATTTAACTGTTGAGCTGCACAACTGAAGTCTGTTAAAAATTTTAAATTAAATTAATACAGTTTTGTAACTTACTTTCCCATTGTTGATAGGACTGCTAATTTTCAAATAACTCTGATGTTAAAGGGATTACTGAACATGTGTTTAAATCTCTATTGTTGAAATGTATTTTTAAAAGTTAATGGAATTTTGTTTTGTTTTATTGTTAAACCTAATATAATATGGACTGTTTTATATGAAATATGGAAAATATATGGAAATTAACGAAAATATGTACTAAACTCTAAAATATGGAAAAATATGGAAAATAAAAGTAGGATTTTTCAACCCTACACATTGTGAAACATAAAGATAATGCAAAATATAAATTATATTAGCTTTATAAGTAAATATGTATTTACATATAAATCCTTTCCCTGTTAATGACTTATTAAAAATTGACATACAACAATACAATGGTGTTCACTATTCTTATGCAGATGACACAGTTTTACTTTATGGTGGAAAACCTTGGTATGATGCATATAATAATTCAAATAATGGACTTAAATTAATAAAAAAATGGTTTGACATAAATTACCTTTCTATCAACGAAAATAAATCCATAATTATTCCATTCTCATTGTCTGAAAAATGTAACAAACCTCCTACATCTATATTAAGTACAGAGTGATTTATATAGAACTGACACATTTCTTTCATTAATTGTTTCAAAACGAATTGTGCTAGCGACAACTTATTATACGTAAAATGTAGAGGAATTTTGGGAGATTATTTACCTCTATAGCAAATGTTGAAAATGTCCTCCATCCTGCATAAGGCACAACTCAACCCGTCGTTCCATGTTACTGGCCACTCGTTGGAGGACTCTGTTGTCAATAGCTTGAATCTCCTGTGTGATGTGCTTCAGATCGTCCAATGTCTGGGAACGTGTGGCGTAAACCCTGTCTTTTAAGTAACCCCATAGAAAGAAGTCCGGCGTTGTCAAATCCGGAGATCTCGGTGGCCACAGGTTCCTGGAAATTATTCGGTCGTCACATAACCGGATAAATAGAACCATGCTTCATCTGTGAACCATGTGATGGGCAATATGGCAGGATTTTGCACAACGAACGTCTGAAACCAATGACAATAATTCAATCTTTTATCCTTATCTGGTTCCTGTAGCCGATTAACAGCCGTAACCCTAAATGGCTTTAGGCTCTCTGACACATTGAGTAGGTGTACCCTGTCTCCTGCGACAAACGTCTTAATGATTTTTTGGGTGACTGCTCCAGTCGTGCTCTTACGTCAACAACACCCGTGGGAAGCCTAGATGAACGATGCTTGCCATTTTCACTCACCAGAGATTCAGTTGTTTCCAATTTGTTTACCAGTCCCAGTATTGTGTTTCTTTTGGAAGGATTGCGAACACCAAATTCTCTCTGGTATGCCCTTTGAGTAGCTGTAATTGAATTCGTAATCCAATATTGCGTCACAAGGAAGAGTCGTTGATTTAATGTGTACTGCATTTTGACATTGACACAAAATGTCGAAAACAGCTGCCAACAATAGGAATAAAACATAAACATCTGCGCATCTAGTGACAAGGAATCGAAACTCCAGAACATTCTGCTTAATTTGGTGCTAAAATTGGGTCAGTGCTGCCAACAATAGGAATAAAACATAAACATCTGCGCATCTAGTGACAAGGAATCGAAACTCCAGAACATTCTGCTTAATTTGGTGCTAAAATTAAGTCATTGAATGAATTTCCAACGGAATAATTAAAGAAACAAATGTGTCAGTTCTATATAAATCACGTGGTATTATTATATAATTCTGATTGTTATCTTACAGTGTAAATGTCCGATTATTAAGGAGTCCTTTGAAGTTAAGTATTTAGGCATAATTTTCGATAATCATTTAAAATGGAACCAACACATTAATTACCTTTGTAATAAATTACGTAAAATAGTATATTATTTTCTTTTATTGAGGAATTACTTGTCAATAAGTTTATTACGTACAATATATTTAACTTTATTTCAATCGGTAATTATGTATGGAATTATAGGATGAGGTAGCTCATTTAAATACAATTTTAATCCACTTTATTTATTACAGAAGAAAATAATTAAAATATGTGTTCATAAACCTATTGATTTTCCATCTCAAAATTTGTTTTTAGACTTTAATGTACTTAACGTAAGACAAATTTATTATATTGTATTAATAAAATTCATACATAAAAATCGAAATAATTTTGAATTGTATTCTCAAAGTTATGAAACAAAAGGTATGAATTCTTTAAGATTGTATGAACCAAAGTGCAACACTGTTACAGTATTTAATCATAGTAGTAATTTAGGCCCAAGAATATATAACAAATTTATATTTAAATATCCTAATCTTGTCAATTCTAATAGTTCTCGTATTAAATTTAAAAAGTTATGTATGAATTTTATAAAAATTGAAAAATTATAAATTTAAATTTATATACTATAATTGCATAGTAGACATAAGACAAATTGTATTGTATACTTATTAATTTTAATTCAGGAATCCGCCCCTGAGCACGAGTTTTTCTCCTTCAGGGGCGAGTTCAGTTTTTTTGCTATATATAATATATGTTATGTTACAATTATTAGCAAAATAATAAATAAATAAATAAATAAATAAATAAATAAATAAATAAATAAATAAATAAATAAATAAATAAATAAATAAATAAATAAAGTCCATTTGTTAAAATGTCGATTATGAAATCTGCAGAATAATACATACAACATTTATGCTATATGAATCCTATAGTTACCTACGCTTTGTTGTGAATGTTCTTTTTGGGAATATGTTTCAATATGTAATTTTGTTAAAAGTTTTAAATTGAGTGCAGGATGGCAGAACAGCCAGACGTTATGCTGTCGCAAAAGGGTAAATATCTTCTTTCTTATATGGTTTTTGTTATCACCACTATGACTTCAATAAGGATAGAACTAAAATTAAATGAATATGCATCCAGCTCAGGATTTGTAATGCTTGAATTACCACCAACATTAACCTCGACCATGTTGAAATCTTAAGGCATGATAAGAACAAACATTTTCATGGACCTGATAGAGCCGGGATAAGAGTTAAATGCATATTAAATCGTGTTAAAATATACAGTATAGAAAGAACTGAAGTCAACGAAACTCCTTCGTTGCTATTAGCTATAAATAATATTATAGTATATCCGCTCAAATGAGAGCCACTTGGAACGTGCGATTGGACACACTTACCGCAGGGAGCAAGTAGGCACGCGACTCTGAACAGGTTCCATGTAAACAACGCTGCGTTGCCATATCTCCCTTCTGGAGACTGAAGTGAATCTTCGTGTGCGTCTTGTAAAAACAGAACTAAAACACGAACACCTCCTATTCAGAGTCCGTTGAGTCTCTATTTAAATCAATTACACAAGATTCCAAGCTAGTTTCTAAGGAACGATAATCACTTTCTTTTGTCTTTACATGTTCGATATACTTCACCCAATGCTCTTTATTGTTAATGTCATCCATCACAGTTACTATTAAATCCCGTACTTCTTGAACAGATTTGTTTCCCAATTCATTTTCTGAACTGACATTTCTCTTCAGTTCCCACCAAACGAATTCTATGGCAATGGTAGGGGGGACAGTCGTAGTACAACATGGCCGTATTTCGATAACTGTTCGTCAATCACAGTACACACATCTTTTTTATGTAATGGCTACGTTTTATCTCTTGTAGCAGATGTAACTTTGTTGTTGGGACTGGCGTGGGCAAAGGAATGTTATTTTCACGTTTTAATGGCATCTACAGTATTGTTGATCTAGTGGTAGATACAGGATTCACAATACGGGAATGGTATGGGGCATTATCCATAATGATGTCAAACGATCCTTCCAGTCGTTTAGCAAACATTCCACAAATCATTCTTCAAAGATTTTAGAATTCATAGTCCCACGATTATCAGCCGGGGCATCACACATACTTTGGTGAGTAACGAATAATGAATGTAATGAAAACATTTCTTCCCCTCGCGTGTAAAATTGCCATTCGTTGCCCTTTATCTCAAGAAAAATTGCTATCACAATAACTTGACCCATCTGACTAACGACACTTTACTCCGTCATGGATATCATACCATGTTTCATCTAAGTAAACTTCTGCATAACCCAGTTGTCGATAATACTCTATATTCCGTAAATACGAGGAACGCCACATCCGTATTCGTAATGATTCAATTGCTGCTGGTTGAGATCCATGAATTTTATATTTAAACTCCATTGAATGTAATAGTGCCATTAAAGTATTTCTTTGATACAGAAACTCATATTGGGTAGCTTATGTTTTATCACGCATTGCATTGAGAAGTTTATTTGACGTTGGAGCTATTTTATTTTTGATTTATATTATATGGAACACAAAACCAACAATATACATATGAACTTGTTCTCGGAGTACTGACTTAGATCTGTCAACAGCGCTGGCTTACCAAGAATCAGCTGCGTGCTTCAAGACTGAAACACCTGACGCCTCCCGCTCAAGGTAGTTGCAAGTGGCTCTCATTTGAGCGGACGTACTATAGTTTACATTTTATTAATTTTTGTATCCATCACATTTTGGTGCCAAAATTATTTGCATTCTTGGACCTTTCAGAATTCTAAATTTCCAGTCTCTAATAGCCTTTTAATATTGTGTATTTTCAGGTCATATTACCATAAGCAAGCACTATATATTCTATGCCAGACCTGCACAAACGGCGCTCACTGATCGCGGCCGTTCCTTCGTCGTCTAACAGCTCGCCGGAAAGATAGGTCGGAATGACGTAGGCCAGGTATAGATAGAGGATAGTACACGCAGCTATCTGGTGTATTATCAGTAGCTATTTCACTTCACCTATCTACGGCTTACATAATGGAGATATCTAAAAGACGAAAAAGTGATCATCAGGCAAATTCTTTCAATATTGCATGGGAAAATGCTTATTTTTTCACAGCAGCTAGAGTCAATACTTATCTGCCACAGAAGTTTGAAAGAAAGAGTAAAACATAATATAATGCGTCATTACTAGTCCACACATAGAGATACGATGGTTTTGGTGGTGAAGATCGAAGTAAAAAGGTTCAGGAGTTGAAAGTTGCATTATTACATGAGACAGGGTACGTTAGAATTGATTAATCTTCAAGAATTTAAATATCGCTCTTCAGGGAGAAGGCCAGCTCATTGTTGATATGTTTAATATATTACGGAATTTCAGTCGTAAACTTACACTTTTCGTAAATCAGTTTCGGGAAGGTAATACGGCTCACTTTCCAACGATAGAAACTGCTCGTGATGAAGCCATGTTGAACGATTATGTGCAAATATTAATTGAAATTCAAAATTAATTTAATTCTAGATTCCAAAATCTTGTTTCAATTGGAAAGAAGTTTAAAGTTATTATAATAAATTCCTTCAACACCAGTTGAAACAGTGTCATAAGATTTACAGCTTGAACTTATTGATCTTCAATGTGGCCTAAGGACAAAAGATCGTTTGAATAATAATACTAGTCTGGTTGAGTTTTACAATACTAAACCTCAGCAATAATATCCACGACTACACAAGCTGGCTAGTTTTGGCTCAACATTCATATTTGTGAGCAACTGTTTTCTATTATCAACTTTAATAAAGGCAGACTTCGAACACCTATAACTGATGTTTCATTACGATCAGTAATGTTTCTTTCAGCTACTAACAGCATAAAACCCCGTTTTGAAGTACTGATAAATAAAATACAAGAAAATGATATTTTATATTTAAATAGTTATAAAGTTTCTATTATTTCTGTAAAATAAATATTTCTTTATTAATTAATAATAGTCCAAGATAGTTTTGTAAACACTGAACGGGAATTCAGTTCATGAACACTCGCACTAGTATTTTTGTATACATTTTGTACAAGATCACCCCTTCTTATAGTTCACCCTTATACAGAGCGCGCCAATATCTGTATTCCGCTCTCGAGCTGTGAGCCGACTCGGAGAGGGGAAACCTTGTGCAGGCCTGCTCTATGTTGTCATCTAATAAAATTGTAATTTTATATTAAAGGAGCTGATTCCTTGTTAGCACTTTCCAAACGGTGCCCATACGGTCCATTAAACATAGGGCCGGTTGAACGATGCCCGTGTAGCTTACGTGCCGGCAGAACTTAACTGACACGTTCTTCGTTCATGTCTAACTTACATTATTATTATTATTATTATTATTATTATTATTATTATTATTATTATTATTATTATTATTATTGAGAAGATTAACTCCGTACGTAGATGAAATTATTGGGGATCATCAGTGCGGTTTTCGGCGTAATAGATCGACTATTGATCAGATTTTTGTATTCGACAGATAATGGAGAAAAATGGGAGTATAAGGGTACAGTACATCAGTTATTCATAGATTTCAAAAAGGCATATGACTCGGTTAAGAGGGAAGTATTATATGATATTCTCATTGAATTTGGTATTCCCAAGAAACTAGTTCGATTAATTAAAATGTGTCTCAGTGAAACATACAGCAGAGTCCGTATAGGTCAGTTTCTATCTGATGCTTTTCCAATTCACTGCGGGCTAAAGCAGGGAGATGCACTTTCACCTTTACTTTTTAACTTCGCGCTAGAATATGCCATTAGGAAAGTTCAGGATAACAGGCAGGGTTTGGAATTGAACGGGTTACATCAGCTTCTTGTCTATGCGGATGACGTGAATATGTTAGGAGAAAATACACAAATGATTAGTAAAAACACGGAAATTTTACTTGAAGCAAGTAGAGCGATCGGTTTGGAAGTAAATCCCGAAAAGACAAAGTATATGATTATGTCTCGTGACCAGAATATTGTACGAAATGGAAATATAAAAATTGGAGATTTATCCTTCGAAGAGGTGGAATAATTCAAATATCTTGGAGCAACAGTAACAAATATAAATGACACTCGGGAGGAAATTAAACGCAGAATAAATATGGGAAATGTGTGTTATTATTCGGTTGAGAAGCTCTTATCATCCAGTCTGCTGTCCAAAAATCTGAAAGTTAGAATTTATAAAACAGTTATATTACCGGTTGTTCTGTATGGTTGTGAAACTTGGACTCTCACTTTGAGAGAGGAACATAGGTTCAGGGTGTTTGAGAATAAGGTGCTTAGGAAAATATTTGGGGCTAAGCGGGATGAAGTTACAGGAGAATGGAGAAAGTTACACAACACAGAACTGCACGCATTGTATTCTTCACCTGACATAATTAGGAACATTAAATCCTGACGTTTGAGATGGGCAGGGCATGTAGCACGTATGGGCGAATCCAAAAATGCATATAGAGTGTTAGTTGGGAGACCGGAGGAAAAAGACCTTTAGGGAGGCCGAGACGTAGATGGGAGGATAATATTAAAATGGATTTGAGGGAGGTGGGTTATGATGATAGAGACTGGATTAATCTTGCACAGGATAGGGACCGCTGGCGGGCTTATGGGAGGGCGGTAATGATCCTTCGGGGTCATTAAAAGCCATTGTAAGTAATTATTATTATTATTATTATTATTACTATTATTATTATAACAAAAAACGGCATTATACTACATGTTACTGATGAAACATTAAAAGGTTAAGTGTTATCATCATCATCATCATCATCATCATCATCCTCATCATCATCATCATCATCATCATCATCATCATCATCATCATCATCTGTACGTCGACCCTTTTTCAGCTTTTTCGGTTAGCTCTTCAATTTGAACTGACTGATTTACTATGTGATGTCAAATGAAAGCTAGATGTAAGGACTTGACAAATGTTGAAGTTTCAAATCTTTGCCAAAAAATAAATATCCGAAGCTTCGTTCTTTAGCGTGCTCTGTTGAAGCCATGTTCGCTACAACTTACGTTGTGAAAAATTATGTTCAACAATTAAAATAGTAAAAACCAAATTTAGATCATGACTGAGAGACAAATACCTTCGTGATCAACTACAACTGGCAGTAAGTGACATAATTCCTGATTTTGAAACTTTGTCACAGAGACATTCTGAAGGCAGTTAATTTTAGGTTGTGAAATTGTTCATTTATTGTTCATTTCTTTCTTCGTTACACGTATTAAACATCAGTTTGTAGCCTTATGCTCTATAAAATTATATTTAAGTGCTTGACGTAAGGAAAATGAAAATCCGTTAATAAGTCAGACAGTTGCTTCACTTCCCCTGCGGGTGTCCGCCTCCCTCCATAGGTGCTATGCACGTTGCAGTTTACACAGTGGCTCGGCGCACGATTACTGTACATTTTCGCCACCACTGGTGTAATCTGTTACAATATCGCAATTAATGATAATCCGTGGCGCCACAGCCCTTGATGGGCCCAGACCGACCAGCCGGCTGCTGGTCTCACGTTCACATGCCGAAGCAGAGGTGGACGAACATCCAACCAGAATGAAGGTATCGTGTGGTTAGCACAATGATCCCCCCAGCCGTTATAGCTTGCTTTCGCAACCGGATTTCGCTACCTATCGTAGCTCCCCTAGTGCAACGGTTCCATACATGGCCGAAATTTCATGAGAGAATTTATTCCTCCATGAGGACTCGAACCAGTGTGCATTCCGTAACGCGAGTCCTAGGCAAGATGCCTCAGATCGCAACGCCACGGCGCGGGGCCAATATCGCAATTACTTTCATTTATTTGAATTCTCCTCATTCAGTAGGCTAATGTTGTTAAAAAAAAGCTGATAATTTAATGCAGAGTAATTTTCTTTTTACATCGTTTGTACAGTCGAAGTTCCTGATTATACATCTGCTTTTTTCTTAAGATTGTTATGTCATGAAAATGGCTGTTTTCAGCTCAAGATATCGAAAAAGAATAGTTTCGGAAAGCTGTCTGTTTTTCTGCAGCCTACAAATGTCCATGTGAAGATGATTTTCTGAACTTCTAAATACCCACTGGGCGGTGTAACTCAGAATGCTGTGCCCGATTCGGGTTATGCTAGAGCAGTGATGTCGAAGCAAGGGCATTTTTCTGACCTTGACGTCGTGCGCGGGCATCAAGCGCTAAGTTTGGAAAGAGGAAGGGTTGTGTATATGAATAAGCAGCAAGTTGGATGAAGAAAACAGTGGTGCACAAACTTCAAATGAAATGTGAAATTTTATATCGTTATTTTTATATGGCTTCTTTCTGTTTGATATTATCTATTATATTGTCTGTAAAACAAAAGTATTAATACCAATTTCTTAATACTGCAGTTGTGTTTTAAATGTTAATAACATAATAAAGAGTTAAGAAGGAATATTCACATAAATTCCACAGTAGTACAATATACTGTACTAAATGTATGAAACACATCATTCCTAAAGAAAGTGATATCCCCAAAAAAAGAGATCGAGTATGACATGATAAGTTGGAATTGATATTGATGGTACCTTTAGCCTTATAAAAGTAATCAATAAACTAATTAAAACAATATTACAGTACAAAGCAAAGTTACCTAGGTGCTGTATATGTTTTAAGTGTAACTAATATTCCATAACAAAACTCTTATCGGATTATGCCTTTAAGATGATATTGGTGAGCAACTTCCTATCATCAGAATATTAAATTATTTTCTCGAAATGTGCTGAAGCTAGAGAGATGACATTTTTACAACACATGGGCACATCCTTTGTTTATGATTTAACAGTAGGTGCTTTGTTAATTCATTTCCTTACAAACAACTTCCATGCGAATATTTTCAAAAATTTCAATACACTATCTTCAGTAATTAGATTTACGAAAACTTTTCTATAAAAAAGAGTTGAGAAAATATTTCTTTTGAATGAAGAAATCAAACGTGTGAAAAATGAGCATTAAAATTAAAACTTACATTCTCATAATGCACTTAAACTTCTCAGATAAATCTAAAAATTAACATGGATACAGTTTTAATAAGGTCTCTTCCCTCTACCTATTGAATCAGTGCTGGCCATCCCTGAATATAGCTCGATCAAGCGGCATATACTACCTCTTTCGTCTGTCTCTTTCCTTTCCGCTGTAAAGCGATCAGGCTCTCCTGAGCTCTAAAGCGGACGCTTGCTCCTATGGGTATCAATTGACATGACTGTGCTAGAGCATAAGTTCGATTCCCGCTTGGGCTCTTTATCTGACTGATTTTTTCCTAGGTTTTCTCCAACTGTAAGGTGAATGTCACGTAATCTACGGCGATTTCTGACCTTATCTCGCGAAATACCATCTCGCTGTCACCAATTCCATCGACGCTAAATAACAGAGTAGTTTAAACTCAGGCCTGGAATTTTTCATTGAAATCCATAGCGATACTTGTGCCGGACATGATCGCAGGTGATTTTTTCGGGGTGCTCTCGTTTCCCTATATTAAACAACCACATCAATTCGTCACTATTTCTCCATAACGTCATCATTCCATAGCATTCCCCGAACGCCGGCTCGCGACGCACTGAGAAGAATGGCCTAAACTCGAGGAGAGTTGCCTGCTCGATACTTGGATACGCAGCGAACCTTACGGGAGTCAGCTGGTAAGGGTTTGGGAATGCGCCTAGCTTGAGAGTTAGCCACAACAGATCGTGAAAGATTGCAGTGCTGGCTCGTAGTGCCGCCTCCAAAAATGTCATTCCATTCCATGTATGTTATTGTTAGAACATTACTTACAGTGACTCGTATGACACTTTTCTAACAAAAGCATTAACGGGACCATTACGTAAAAAAAAGTTTTATCTACAACCTACATATTTCAAACAATACTTAGGTTACCTTGTTCAGAAATTATTCTGTGTATTACTTTGAAATATCCTTTAATAACAACCTTTCGGAAGGAAACAATATGCTGTTTTTGAAATATGAAAGCGAATGAATTATTACTATCGAATGTTACACAACCTGATTATCACGCTGTCACGTCCAACGACAGATTCTAAGTATAAGAATGACGTAATTGAGGTGACACAAAACTATATACTAGTCCTTTACACTCGACATAATATTGACAATTACTCATTAGTAGCCAATAAGGTAAAGTACCCTAATAAGAGACACTTTTTTTTAACTGCTTATAAATCAAGATGGGATTAAACATTTTTAATCTGAATGAGTGGAATACATACAGCATTTTGTCTACTTTTAGAATTTACAATACAAATTTTAGTCAGTTTTTATTATTACTTTAAATTATAAAAAAAAGTAAAACTGGGAAATACTTATGTTTTGAAAAGGAGTTCCAAATAAGAGATACTTGTGTTATTTAAGTTTATTTTTGAACAGAGACAAAAATTATCATAATTTGGCTGAAAATTGAAGCAATGTATAACATTGTGTAGTCATGCAGATACTTTAATAAATTCAGGAACATTTTAAAATTCAAGGGGTCAGTGCAACAGTGACCTAACTCCTCTCAACAGAAATTCTGTTGTTTATTTGGCATTTTACCAAGTGAAATTAAGATGGTTTCCGAAAAGAACACAAAGTCGGTCAAATCAGACATGAATGTACTAATCTTATTTAGGCTACTATTGATAACGTTAATATTTTGCTAGAGTAAGAAAAATGATAGAATATAAAATTCGATCTCCATATTTTAATTTTAAGTTGATTGCACTTATTTTGCCTACCGCTTTAACTGACACAATTCTTATTTCGGTGTATTGAGCAAGTTGGACAAATGAAAGGTTCATCACCAGTGCTGCAGTCTTCGTGTGCCCAACGACGACATTTTGAACATTGAATTTATTTCTTGAGCCCTGGTGTCCTTACTTACTTACTTATTGGCTTTTAAGGAACCCGGAGGTTCATTGCCGCCATCACATAAGCCCGCCATAGGTCCCTATCCTGAGCAAGGTTAATCCAGTCTCTATTCCTTTGCTGTGGTCGCGCCAGAGAATTTGAAAGTTTCGTAACAAGCTTTTTTTACGATGATGGGTGGTTAGCCCTTCGCCCAACCCCCAAGCTGGAGGACTACCCCTCATCGGCTGTCCGCTCTGAAAAAAATTCAGTGTAAAACAGGAACTCTCCATCATCATAATTTTCTCCATATTCCGAGTCACGAATTAATTAATTCTAGTGAAGAATCCGATGTGGAAATGGAATTCATTTCCACATCGGATTCTTCATCACTGGACGAACTCAAGCAGTGCTTCTTGGATTGTGTTTTTGTGTGATTGTTGTTTTTCGAACAACTTCTTGCGAGCTCCGCCTTTTCTTTGATTTTCCTTATCTAAACTGTCTCTCATTTTTTTTCTGATTAGAACTGATATTATGATAGCTCCTTTTCCTGCCCTGGATGACTTTACATGCGACTACCCACTGGTTGAAGCTTACGGCTCTTGAGGTGGTGGTTGTTGCTGCTGCTGCTGTTCCTGCTGCTTCTGTAGGCCTAACTGTGGTATAACCAAAGTCACCGTTTCTGGCGCGTGAAATAAGTAATGGGAACGTTGAGAGCGAGTAACTTATCTTTGCCATAGTCCGTGGGCATTAAAGCTGATAACTGTGATTCGTAGATTGCTTACGTCACATCTGTTTAGGAGGTGGTACCACTCTCAGCCGAAGTGGCAACAGATGCCACAGATTCGTGAGTACACTGACCAGTCAGTGGACGGGTCAGTGTATTCAAGGACACATCCCAGAAACGCAAAGTGCGAGTGTCTTGCCTTTGACGCAGTCCAGTGGGCAACAAGACTGACAACTGTGATTGGCAGATTGCTTACGTGACATGTTGGGTGTTACCATTCTCAGCTGCACTGGCAACAAGTGCTCACTGAATGGCTTTTTACTCAAGAACACGCGCCACAAACGCTGGTACTGGCTGTAGTGGCGATATTTACACATGTCCAACGAAATTTTCGAAATCAGGAATCGTAATTAAATTTAATAGTTTTAATAATTACACAAGATTTTTATTTGAAATGTACAGAGAATATTTTACGAATTAAGCACTTATGTTTTGATCTTTAAGTAAGATAAATATTGTCGGACTAGCTGATTTTAATTGACTTTAGCTATTGATATTAATGTCACCTCAATGAATAATTAATTTTAGTCATTAATAATGATAACTTATTATTTGAATATACTTTTTCTTGAACCCTATTTTACCCGAAAGTACATTAGGGTTATAGTTATAGCCTGAGTTTATATTATTATAATGAGACTTCATTTTACGTGGGTAACCCAGTCTTGCTACTTAAAATTAACACTTATATACTACAATAATTTGAATTATGATAGACAATGTGTCAGTAGCCATTGGAGGCAATCAATACGTCCCGGACATCAGTGTAGCGCATCGACTCCCATCCAAACCAGGTAAACCCCGACCCATTGAGCGTATTCCGAATCTCACCGGTGAGCAATCCGATGGCATCACGGTGTTCCGAATTCCACCGATGACGTCATTGATGCTCCACCGGTGTCGCACCGGTGCCATCAACCAGCAGAGGTGGTGGCAGTCTCCACCAGCCGCCATCAGTGAATCTGATTGGTTCTTGTATAGGGCGGTAATTAGCAGACGAATAACATCGTGCACTGTTGTGTCATGGCGGTGTGTTCTGCTTTAGTTCTGCTGTATTGTTTGTAATGAGCACAACGTAAAAACAATATGTTAATGGCTTATGAGCGGACATGTCAACGGACCCGTTATTACTACCGGTTCAAGAAATAAATTGTTTATGCTCTCTTTTCTTTGAACGAGATGGGAGTACGAAAATTTCGCAAAATTTTGCTAGCGTAGCACAGACAATAACTTGTACAGTCGCCATGACAGCCATCGATCCTTCCAGCAGTTTTGTTCCTTATTTCGCTGCAACGTGACGTCATTGATGCCACCGGACCGGTGAGATTCGGAATACGCTGATTGTCATCCGTTTCATGAGGAGAAGGAGCAAGGATGAATGGATGCAGTGCTACAAGAACGAGGCGCGAAAGGACAACAACGGACCCGGCATCCCACTTCAGAAGTCGAACGAGAATCTACCTACCGGAAGGTTCTCAGCAGGGGACCATTTAACAGCCGCGACTAGAAATCTGCTGAATAGCGCAAGAGATGCCGCCAGGAACAAAGGCTACCAATTCGTCTGGACAAGGGATGGAAAAGTACTGATTCGCAGAGATGAAAGAAGTCCGGTTATTAAGATAAGTAGTACATATGACATAAATAACCTGTAAAGTCTTGCACATTATTCCAAACGTTTACTTTCTAGTATTTTCTTAATGTTAACTAACAATGGAACACAATAATATTATAAATAAACTTAACCAGTACTACCACGAAAACAACAACGCCACAGAAAATTTCGAAGACCTCGCTCTCTGTAACAATTATATTAGCACTAGTTTATCACATTTAAAGATTCTTCACCTAAATATTCGTAGTATAAATAAAAATTATGATGAATTTTGTGTATTACTAGAAAATTTTACTTTCTTTTTCGATATAATAGTTCTTACTGAAGCCTGGATCGATCATGATAACGGTTTTGACTTACTTGGCTATAATAAATACGTTAAAATAAATAAATATAATAAATGTGATGGAATAGTGGTATATTTTAAAGATTATATTACCGTATGCTTAAAGGATATAGAATTTAATCACTGTAACTCTATTCATTTTGACTTTTCTATAGGCGATACTCCATTTTCTCTAACAGAAATTTACAGACCTCCAAATAACTGCAAAATTGATTTCCTGGATAGCTTTGAACAATCTTTGTATGAACTAAAAGACGTTAAAAATCATGTTATTTTAGGTGACATTAATATTCAAATTTTAGAAAACAATTTAGATAACTCTGGCAACAGATATTTGAATATTATGCATGAATATGGTTTTTTGAAATACTTAAATGCCCCTACTCGATATAATGCATGCCTTGATGATATATTCTTCAAAACATCTATTAACTTAGATTTCAAATCTGGAGTATATAATAGTGCAATTACAGATCATTATATGGTATTTGGACTAGTCACTACCACTACTAAAAATATTATTAAAGATCCCATCACAAATTCACATTATAATTGCAAGCAACATGTTAATTACAAGGACTTAGTCGCAAATATTAGCTCAGAGACCTGGGAAACGGTTTTTGATTGCCAAAACGCTGAAGTTAGTTTTCAAAATTTTTACAAAATACTTCGCGATCTAATAACTAAATATACCTTTCATACTTGTAATAATGTACCCAGTAACTATAAAAAATAAAACCCTGGATCACTTCGGGTATTGTTAAATCAATAAGCACAAGAGACAGACTAGCCAAAAAAGTAAAACGTGAACCTTTGAATGAAGATTTATATATAAAAAAATATATAAAAGGTACAGAAATATCTTAACTTGCGTTATAAGAAATACGAAAGTTAGTTACTACTCAGAGAAATTTGTCAATAATAGGAATGACCCCAAAAGATTTTGGCAGACTATTAACGAAGCTACTAACGTTTCAACAAATAAAAGTTGCAGTATTATGGAAATAGTAAATAAAGATGGCTTAATTATTAAGAATCATTGTGATATTGCAAACGAATTTAATGCTTATTTTACAAACATAGGACACAATATAGCATCAAAAATAAACAAAAACACAAGACTCTCTTCTTCCATTTCTTATCCATCATCATCATCATCATCATCATCATCATCACCATCATCAATGTTCATGTTTCCCGTAAGTGATAAAGAAATTATAACTATTGCTAAAACTTTAAAAAATAATGTGGCTCCGGGTGTTGATGTTATCACTACTAGAACACTCAAAATGATTATTGAACCCATATCGAAACCACTAACCCATGTCTTTAATTTGTGTTTATCACAAGGTGTATTTCTAACTGATGTTAAATGTGCTGTAGTAATACCTATATACAAATCTGGTGACAGAAACAATCTCAGTAACTACAGACCCATCTCACTCTTACCAAGTCTCTCCAAACTATTGGAAAAATGTATTAAAAGCAGGCTAATTAATTTCTTAGAAAAAACCAGTCTATTAAGTCAAAAGCAGTTTGGCTTCCTTACTAACATGAGCACGGACGACGCTATTATGAAAGTAACATCAAGGATTATTAAAGAATTAGACTCGGGTAAAAAATGTTTAGGAGTTTTTCTAGATATTCAAAAAGCCTTCGATACTGTAGACCATAATATACTCACTTCTAAACTTAAGTCATACTTAAGCAACAGATCCCAATTAACGAAATTTAACGACCAACACAGTGAAATTCGTAATATAAATATAGGTGTGCCACAAGGTACAGTTTTAGGTCCACTATTATTTTTAATACACATCAATGACTTGCTAAATATTGATCTAGGAAACACATCTGGAGATATATTTGCATACGCCGATGATACAGCAGTTTTTAGTGGATCGAATTGGAATGATGCCTACCTAAATGCTAATAGAGGTATAAATATAATTAAGAGATGGTTAGATGAAAATTTGCTCTCATTGAACATTTCAAAAACAACTGCAGTTCCTTTTTACATTAACGGCTTCTAGTCTGAGAAAAATCAAACTCGATAAGGATACAAATTTAAAAATACACAATTGCAGTAACATAACCTTGATTGATTGTAATTGCTCTTCCTTGACAGAATCCACACAAGTAAAATACTTAGGTGTTGTCATTGATCAACATTTAAGATGGAATAAACATGTAACATATTTATGTAATAGGTTACGGAAAACAATTCACAACTTTGTAACCCTTCGTGCATATATGCCTATCTATGTTCTCCGTGTTGTTTATCTAGCCTTGTTTCAATCAGTCATTCAATACGGAATAATAGGATGGGGTGGAATGACAAAGACTATTTTAACTCCATTAATATTACTACAAAAACGTCTCATCAAAATTTGTCTGCATAAACCACTTGATTATCCGACACAATTTATTTATTCTTAATTCCAAGTACTAAAAATTGAGCAAATATATAAACATACATTACTAACTTATTTTCACAAAAATCGAATGAATTTCATAACTGAAAAACATATACATAACACCAGAAGAAATGTCCCAACTCTTTTGGCAGAATCTAAATGCCACACTACAGCTGGATTAAGACACAGTAGCAAATATGGACCAAGACTATACAATTCAGTATTGAAAAATAATCCAGACCTAAGCAATTTACACATTCTTAAGTTTAAAAATAAAGTGAAAATGTTTGTATGATATTTGATAAATTTTATTATTATTTTTTTAAGTGTTACTAGCATTATATGGTACTAATTTTTATTGTATTTATCTGATGCATGTAACCTATAAGATAAAACATTGTAATAAATATAAATAGGTCATTTTCTTAATTAATAACTGTGTAAATCTCCAATAAATGGTTCCTTAGCATCGCCACAGATACACTTGATTGTAATTGTCACTATATCTTGTCACTAGGAAGTTCTTGAAATTTATATTTTCCCCGCCATTCATAAAATATTTTGATATGATACCTCTTGCACAAAAGGAGAGATCTATAACTGAAACTTGATTAATATATTTCAGTATTATCTGTATTTATCCTGGTGATAATGAACAGTTTGACTCGTAGACATTTTGTTTTACAGCATTAACTTCCCATGATTGTACGAGAAGATTCGAAGAGAACGGCAGTTACGTAGACTTCCATCTCCCCCCTACTACCATTAATGCACAACACAATGTCAATACGGCGGTTGCTGTCGTCTGCGATACCACGAACTTTTCTGTTGATTTTCGAGTTAGTCATTTTTTCCGGTTATTATATGCTTATTTAAGTTGTGTTAACTCTCGCTAGTGGTTTTATACTTTATTTTATCCGTCTTAGTATTTATTTTATTATTGTAAATATTTTTGTTTTATCACTATTATTATTATTATTATTATTATTATTATTATTATTATTATTATTATTATTAATGAATTATTTTGTATTACAATCTTTGTATCATTTCTGTCACGATTATTCTATTATTATTATTATTATTATTATTATTTTTATTATTATTATTGTTACTATTATTTATATCATCAGCATTATTATTTGAACCCTGTAAAATTTATGTAGACTACTGGACTGTACCCGAGCACGAGCATATGCTCATTTCGGGTATCTATTCATATGTATTCAATTCAAATGTAAATTGTAAATAAATTTGAAATTGGAAACATCAATTTGAAACGTGATATTTTAATTATTTTTCAAAGCAATTCCTTCGAAATTGGGATTTATATCTGTGCATGCTATTTTCAGTTGCGCAAAGAGATGAGCATCGCTTAAGCGGGATCTGTGGCTGGAGTTTATAAATTTCATTTAATAAAACAGCTGTTCGCATTGGTAGGTTGATGAATACATACCGTCATTTCCCATAACTATGGTCCTGGAACACAACTATGATCCACGATACAACCATTCAAAGGGCATTGTAGAAGTAACACAGACCGTTCGTAGATAGCTGCAGTGACTTGAATTCAAACTACAGTGCAGCAAGAATATAGATAAACGAGGTACTACGTTGTGGAGTACAAAATTTGAATAGTTGTATCATGGGCAATAGTTATGTTCCAGGACCATATTTATGGGTAATGACGGTACTCATTATTTTTGAAGCAAACTGTCTAAGCAGTGGATACGTAGTACTGGACATCTTTTAAAAAATTTTAGCCCCCAGTAGACCTTCACATTCTGCTTTCAAAAAGCCATCATTCTGCAAATCCAGTACCTCTAACTGCAATTCTGGGATAACATTTTCTATTTAAACATGAAAAGGAGTGGCAAAAATATTGAAATCTTTCTCCATCCTTTGAAAATCACTGAATCTGTGTTCTTTGAACTCGTATAATAGGTGATCTATTTTAAGAATGTACATATTTAAGTTCGCATCCTGAATATTTGTAACTAATCCTAAACATGAGAAACGAAAGAACCGCCTTTCTTGTAAGTGTGATATCCTCTCGATTCATATGATTCTGCGAAAGACATTGTAACACTAATAAAGCTCTGAAGTACAGCAGTCCAGTGTAATCAGCCACGTACACCACGTACACGCGCAGTATTTTCATGGAGTGGGTGCAGGGGAAGGTAGGGGTAAGTCTGATGCTTCGCTGAGGTCTGACGTCACTGCGGCAATGCCGCAGGAATGCCCACCATTGCTCTATAGCCTGTCAGTGATCGCCAAAAGCTGTGTCGCGACACATGCCCCTGCCTCCACTCAAGCGTAACCATGACATCATATCCCCATCCTCTGTTTACAGCCATCACTTCGATATACGTTAAGACATTTATCAGCAGCGGACGTACGCATGTAATGTTACAAGTTGTAGGATAATATGTTTCGATGTCTTTTCGAAAACAGATGGCAAGTAAAACCTTAATTTTAAGGAGCATGGAAGGAAAAGTATTTATTTTGTGCAGATGGCAAAGATATGAGATACTTCATTTGTTGTAAACTTTTAATGAAGTATAAAAGAACAATGTACTTGTCATTATTTTTCTTGTTATGAAGACTACCACGCCCTTATCTGTAACTTGAATAATAAACGAACAATAAAAAGTAACGGCTTCTATGTCTTAATCGGGGTAAAATACATAGACTTTTTTTCGATGTATGTAGTGTAATTTGAATATTTCATTAATAAATAAACATAAAAAGTATTGGCTTTTGTGTTTTAATCGGTGTAAAATACTTCCACTTTTTTCTACGTATGAGTGTAATTTGGATATTTCATTAATAAATAAACAATAAAAAATATCGGCTTCTATGTCTTAATCGGAGTAGAATACTTCAACGTTTTTTGAAGTATGTAGTGTAATTTACAACTTCGTGACCAGTCTGGTACGTTTTTCTAATTCCAAATAGAGTAAACATTGGAAATTTCGTGGCAGTGGTTAGTTCGTGATACTTTTTCTTTGCTCTTTTGTGAACTAACCAATAGTGTTACGAGATTCAAATTTCCGCCAAGGGATTGCATATGTTGTCCGGTTTCCAGAAACATACAGCTGAGCTTTGTGTGACTATTGTAGTTGCTTCAGTGAGCTTTTATGTTTGGAGAGCGCAAGTTAGCGTCCACTTCTCAGGCGTACAAATTTTGTGGATGTTTGTAATTACATTACAGGCTTATTACTAAAGGTAAGCATATGATATTTGGTACAAAGATTTATCGTATCTTCATGAAATTTTAGGAAATGTTTTGGAATTTTAGATATATCTGTAGTCGCCATACAGGCTTAGCTTCACTGATAGAAATCTTAGCTGTTTGAGGCGAAATTTTGTTGAGCATTAAGTGTTACAATTTTTAAAATAGTATAAAATGTATTACAATAGGAATTTTAGAAATCTGAAGACAAGATGTGATAACAAAAAGAAAACGGAGACGCAATGGGTTCAATGTAGCTTCTGTTTCATTTGTTATCATGCTAAGTGTCAATGATAAGTGCTAGATGACTTACTTGCAAGAATTGTGACAGAAGATGGAACATGGCTCCACCATTTTGGACCGGAGACAGAGGCAGACAATAGAGTGGCATTAGGCATATTCACCAAAGAAATAGAAATTCAAAAGTACACCTTCGGCGGAAACGTTATGGCTACTGTGTTTTTCGATTCAGAAGGACTCTTGCTTGTAGACATCATGCCACACGGAACCACCATTAATTCTGACGGGTATGTTGCAACTCTCAAGAAACTTCAAGTTCGACTGAGTCGTGTTCGACGACATCGGGAGAAGCAGGATGTTCTGCTATTGTACGTCAACGCACAGCCATATGTCAGTCACAAGACAACAGACCAGATCAGAAAATTCGGATAGACAACACTGAAACACCCGCCTTACAGTCCTGAACTGGCACCGTGCGATTACCATCTCTTTGGTAAACTGAAGGATCCCTTCGCGGAAGGAGGTTAGAAGATGACTCCCTTGTGCACCCTGCTAAAGAGTGGCTCAGACGTGTTGGTCCAGACTTATACCGTGCTGGTCTACAGGCCCTCGGTCCTAGGTTACGTAAGGCAGTTGAAAGGGACAGAGATTATGTGGAAGAGTGACATTTTGTTCCTCAAAGATGCATCTACATTCTGTGAAAATAGCAAAGCTGTAGGATAAAAATAGAATTTTTAAACAAACGTTATGCGCTTTACTTTTGGAGTTACCTAGTAATATAGGCTATAGTAAAGTCCGTAATAAAAGTGTTCACCCTTTCAGGGCAAAGAAGATCCCTTTTCAATTTCAATTTTTACTTCGATTTCATTCTTATTATGTGTTGATATGTATTTCTATGTTTTCTTGCTATGAATATTAGACGAAATTACTATGTTTGAAGTCTTCTAACAATAAATGAGAATTTCATTTGACTTTAATGAATTTTTCCACAACTCTTCTACCTCTCACGAAATTATCAATGCAATATCATGAAATTACCAAGGTTATCACGAAATAACCAACCTTTCAGCTTAAGTTGTAAAAGTGGTTTTTGGCACATATTCAAGAACGTATCCAATCTTTTATGTCTCCAGATTTGTACAGCAAGTTGTCGTCTTTTAGCTGAAAAAATCGGAATAAGGATATATTTACACATTTGCATTTTAAATTAGTTTTCATGAAATTGTCACGAAATTACCAATGTTTACCCTATCTGCTGATGTAACGTACACGGTCTTTCTATGGTAAATAAGAAAATAAGTTTATTTTATTTTATTAATGATACAAAAATAATTAATAGGAGGATAAAAAATTAACATGGAAAAAAGTATGTACAGTTAATAAGTAGAAGAATATTATATTGCTTTCGTTTTTTGGTCACAGTCCGTCTCTGCACTGTTATTCACTGCATTACCTGAGGAGATACCCACCACCCCTCTCCCTGCGATAGCAGTGTGCGGATTGCATTTCTATTACGTCACAATTTCGTCGTGTTTGCCAACCACTGCTCTATATTGCCCCGACCGGGATTCGAACCCGGGCCACCTGGTTTCTCAGCCACACGCGCTGACCGTTACTCCACTGGTGTGGACAAAAGGGTGTCTTATGAGCGTGTATTTATTACATGAATTCGGAATAGTTGCTGATAAAGTCAGAAGAACAGGTAAATGATCTGAACTCAATTCATGTATAACTCTTCGAAAACTACAAAAATGTTGGAATTGTTTACCAATAAAGAAATCAAGCAGGTTAGGCATATGACCTGAATCTCGGTAATGTGTAGGTTCAAAAGGGTATGCTATTTCCAAATTGAGTTTAAAAATTTGATCATATAGCATAATGCCTCGGGGATTGGTTACGTTGGATCCCCATCTAGGGTGTTTGCTATTAAAATCACCTCCTAATATGAATCTGAATTTCATATCATGAACTATTTCCCAAATCAAAGTGGGCGTGACACGCTGGTCCGGAGCAGAATAGAAAGAACCTATTTGATTGTTTGTATTTTCAATTTTTATTTGTACTCTTTAAATTTGTACTGCATCCTCTAAAATTGGGGGAAGTTCGTTATGACACAAATCTGCTCTGATAATTACTGCAGATCCACCTTTTCTGCTTCCAGAGGGATGATCTGCTCTATATATCTTATATCC
>JAJSOF020000031.1:67682503-67724902 GCA_025594305.2 Periplaneta americana
TTATAAAGTAAATATTACATGCTTTTAAAACATAATTTTTATTATTTTATATATTTTCTAAAATCAGAAACTAAGTGGCGGTCCGGTTTTGGGCACTTTCCTCTATTAATCTCTTGTATGGGACTAATGAATATTCCTATCGTTTTATTTGAAGGAAAGAAATTGTTCTATTAACCACTTAATAATTTATTTTAACATTTCCTAACATTGTAGGCTACCTAAAAGGGCAAAATATAATATAACAATATACACACACATACAAGTATTATATTAAATTTTGTGACATTGGAAAGTAACAAATTAAATCAATTTTTTTTTTTAATTTTAAACTGAAAATTAAAAATAAGTAACATTTGAAACTGCATTTTGCTTGTTCCTATTAAGTAATATTAAGTAAATGCATCTTATGTTTTTTATATAAATGTATGATTGTTTAATTATATATTTTCTTCAATCGTAATATTTAGGACTTGTTAAGTGATTTTGCAGTTACGAAAATTATTTTATGTAATCCAGAAAATAAAACTAAAGGATTGTTTTAAAAACTAATGTAGTAGAAATTATAATTATTTCTGAAGAAAATGAGCAACGAATGTGTACTTCGCGACTATAGAATGTGTGAAGAACGAGATTTAGTAATTCCGTGCTAAAACAAATGTTTGTATTAATATTATAACCAGGGAACGGATTTATATGGACTAAAAATATATGAAATATGTAAATATATATGTAGTTATTTTTACCAAAATATGGAATTAAATATGGATTTTTACCAAAATATGGAATTAAATATGGACTTAAAATTATAAAAATGACTATGTACGTTAAATATTGGTACATTTTAATCAAACTAAACAAAAATATAATGGACGTACCTTATCTTCCAATGTAGTTTCAACAAAACACAATTTTTATTGTCTGTTACCATAACAATAGGTTACAAAAACATTTTCAAGTGCTGAAAAGTGAATCTTCTTCTATTGTCTCTGAGGATAGATTTATACTGACTAAAAGAGCGTCTGACGTCACAAGAAGTAACTGGTACATAATTCATTTCACAATGTCTGCTGGGGATAAGTCCGGGTTAATCTTCACTGTTGATTCACCACTCATCACAGCAACAACCTTTGTAGTTCTTCATATCCAGGGTTTTTTGAAAGTACAGTGTCCACCTTAGCTCTTACTGCATCTGCAACTTTACCTCTACCACGATTCAGTTGTTCCACAGTACTATTTATAATTTCAAAACTTTCAGATAGTGAAAGGTGCCTATTTTGGAGACTTTTGAGCGTTTTTATGATGCATGAAAATGTATGCTGAATGTGAGCTAAGTCATTCTTCACACTTATGTCACAGGTAACTGTTTTCGCAGTATCAATTGAGACTGCATCTTCAGAGTCCAATGCAAGGAGAACATTGTTACAGAGTCTATATGTTCGGCATAATATTCAACTGCTTCTAGCCATGTACCCATCTAGTTAAAATTGGCTTTGGTGGCAATGGAATTTCAGGGTACATTCTTTTCAACACGTTAACTCTACTGGGAGCTTTGAGAAATACTTTTTCACTGATGAAATCAACAAATCTACTTTAGGAAATTGTCTCTGACCACTTTGCCACACGATGAAATGCATGCGCCACACAAGTAAAATGAGTCAATTTAGGATATACAACAGATAATGCTTGTCCAGCTTTGACCATATAAGGGGCAGCATCGCTAATAAAGAATAACACATTATCGTACATAATACCCTTTGGCCACAGGATACCCATAGCTTCGTTGAACAGTTTAACTATAGTTTTGTTATTGCACTTTTCTAGAACATCACAATGTAAAAGAATTCTGTTCAGAATATTGTTCACTTAACAAAACCGATAACTACATTACCAACAAGTCTACCTTCTTTGTCGGGAGTCTCATCAATGGAAACCCAAATTGAACTATCTTTAATTTCATCTCTTATCTTCTGTATTGTCTCATCGTAGATGGATGGAGCATACGTCTTCCTAAGTGTTGACTCATCCGGGATTGTATGTTGAGTATATTTTTCAAGGAATTCCTGAAGACCTTATTCTTTAGTTTGTAGAGAGGAATATCAGCAGAGATGAGAGAACGGCACAGGTCGATGTTAAACTCAGATCTTACATTCGATGTTGTTGGTTGTGTTAAAAACAATTGTCTCTGCTTGGAATTTAGTTGTTTGTTGGCCTGATGTTTACTAGTTGTAATGTGTTGTTGCACCAGGAACTTTTGTGTAGATGATACTGCACACTGACACAAATTACAAAATAATATTTTATTGTCAGTTGATAAACCATCTTCTTTAAATTCTGAAATGTAACTTGTTAGTTTTGATTTTAAATTGACTGAATGACGTACTTTTGGCATATTTACCGTCTTTATAGTATGATTTACAAAACTGAACCTATGTGTACTCTGACTGGCATTTAACTGTTGAGCTGCACAACTGAAGTCTGTTAAAAATTTTAAATTAAATTAATACAGTTTTGTAACTTACTTTCCCATTGTTGATAGGACTGCTAATTTTCAAATAACTCTGATGTTAAAGGGATTACTGAACATGTGTTTAAATCTCTATTGTTGAAATGTATTTTTAAAAGTTAATGGAATTTTGTTTTGTTTTATTGTTAAACCTAATATAATATGGACTGTTTTATATGAAATATGGAAAATATATGGAAATTAACGAAAATATGTACTAAACTCTAAAATATGGAAAAATATGGAAAATAAAAGTAGGATTTTTCAACCCTACACATTGTGAAACATAAAGATAATGCAAAATATAAATTATATTAGCTTTATAAGTAATATGTATTTACATATAAATCCTTTCCCTGATTATAACAGATATGAATTTATTAGCCATTTGGCTTGTGTATTAGAAAAATTTCCAAAGTATGAGAGGATGGTTTTAAATCTTCTAACAAGAATGAAATTGGATTAGTGTAATGTTATTATGAATGTGTGTCATGTTTAGAAATTAACTGGTTTTGACAATTTGCAAAACAAGAGAACATCATGACATATGGTTGCTAAGTCAAAGCTTGAAGTTTCACAGTAAAGAATGTGGAGAATTCTTTGGTTCTTTTGTGCCAAAATAATTACGCGAAAGGCTAAGTACTTTAAAAAGTGCTAGAAAGTGTAAAAGGTGCCAATTAAAATATATGTGTAAAATTAATAATTAGTACATGTATAAAATAATTTTGTAAAAGATATGTTGATTTGGTGGCAAGTATTGTCTCATTTATTTTCATAAATAATATTAGTAAACATAAATTTTCAGCGCATATTTCGACTCTTACTGCATAGTTCAGGAATGTTCAGCGTCGGAATTTATATTTTTAAGCGAGGTGCAACAGTGACGTAAAATATCTTTCAAGCCTACGTCACTCTTACACTTCCTAAAGGCAGAATTGCCAACGCTGAACATGCCTGGCATAGTTCAATGCATCTTATGAGGTTTTATAATACATGAAGTTCCGTTGTCTATTTGTAACATTTTTATTTGGTATTGAAATCTGTGTGAATTAAGATACACATAAAGAAATTTTTCACTTAAACATAATTAATACCTCTCTTCTTACCATCTCTCTCTCCCTCTCCTCGTGACACCAAAATTGACACAAACACGGCTTCAATACGTACCTTCACTCCACTGGCAAAATGACGATATGATTATTAGTTAACCTTGCTTTTATAGCATGCATATATGAATTTTGGACAATGTGGCGATAATTACAGGTACTAAAATGTTCTTTAAACTTTATCTTATCAAAGAAATATAAACAAGTCGAGAATGTTAGGGGAGAGTCGGTTAGTATCGGACATCGGGTAATATTGGACAGTGCGTTTCTTTCATCTACCACCATATGATAATACCTGAATGGCATGGTTACGTTTCTCTATGCGACATCACAGAAACGTAACCATGTCAATCAGGTACTATAATCGTGTGGTAGATGAAAAAAACTCACTGTCCGATATTACCCGATGTCCGGTACTACCCGACTCTCCCCTATACGGCCATTCTAGTTGCCACGGATGTTACATTTTTACTATTTTCAAACTATATATTGAAAATGAAAAGACTTTCGTAAACTTTTATTATTACAAACAATTTAGAAGATCAGTATCATTTTAAAGGAAAACAGTTGTTTGAATAAAAGTAAATATTATTGCAGAAAATAAAGAAAAGTTTCCATCACGGATGTTACAAGATTTGGGAACTCACTTTACACCTTATTAACATAAGGTTAAAAACAATTCTCTGCCTCAAGCAAAAAGAGATTCATTCCCACAGTGTCCATGTGTAAGCTATGCAAATCACATGGCATCCAATTAGTTCACAAAATCATAATCGGTAAATATTTTATAGCTGGTTCTTCCATTTCACGGATATTACACATATTTTGTCACGATTGTTATAGATGAGTTAATGTCCTTTATTTTTTCAATTTCAAAACAACTGCAACATTTGTAAGTCAAAATATTAATTTGAACTGTAAGATTGCTAATTGTTATTAACCCAATATACTTAAAGTAATTAGCACAAAGAATAATATATAATACAGATTAAAACATTCCGTGACCCTGGAGCTCTGGAATTAACAGTGGAGGCTCTCAAAATAATTCTTCAACAATAGCTCCTTCAAAAACATACATTAACAGCTGATCTCTCTATGAGTAAGGTCTGCAAACTTTAGGGAAACAGAAGATATTCAGTATCTAGCCAAGACCACTTAGTTTCAATGCCTATAAAACTTGTAAAATATATTCTTTTTGAAAATAAAACATTAGAATATTTAAATTTAGAGCCTCATCTATGTCTTCTACTAGTAATAAACAAATATTTCCGAAAAAAAAAAAGAATACTTTTTCGTTGGAATTCACAGTTTGCATGGAATGGCTGTATATAATTTTTAAGAAATTTATAAATATGATAGGAATACATATTGTCATGAAAATATTTGTTTCTTTCCTTATTTTATTTGCGTTATACTGCTTATATCGTTACTAAAATTAAGAAAACAATTACATCAGTAGATACATCTAACAAAGAGTTAATATTAGTTTAAATAAATATTTGTTTGTTCTATTACGTTTTCGTGAAATAAAATAAATATGCATGCTTAAATTTGTTAATATTCTGGTGTGAGAGACGTGTCATCGTTCAGCAGGCAGTACTCTGCACATACGTACAGTAAGTATGAGTCAGCTGAGTTCAAGCTCCCTGTCCATAGCTCTACTGCCGAGCGGATGACAGTTCAGTACAGGGTATTTGATAAACAACTTACAATGTCATTCACAGTTTAGGAATGTAATGATATGTTATCAATTTATGTAAATGTCGTCGTGATTCAAGTGAGACAAGAAGGATGTACCGTCAACATTTTCCTCAAAAAAGGTTACCTAATCGGCTGTTGCCCTCGGTTGTACACTACTTTAACTAAATTACACCTAGAACTTCTAACATGTAACCCACTAACATATAACAAGACAATTAGAAACGTGTTAATATCTTCAATTTGATTAAATAAATTTATAGCCTATGTGTATGAATTAATGAACCTATATTATATTTGTATTCTATAATTTTGAAATATATATATATATATATATATATATATAGTCCTACTTTTCACGTGCTATATTATTCTTCTCTAGTATTAATATTATATTATATAATCCCATTGCCGCTGTAATTTAAATTTTATTTCCTATTTTATTTTTATTATTTTTACTTTTTTATTTTCTATATTTCTTATATTAATATTGTATTATATAATTTCTATAACTGTAAATTTAAATTCTCTTCCTATTTTATTTTATTTTATATTCTCTTAAGGCCTATTAATATTATATTCTGAACTGCGACCGAACAAGAGCGCTGCTCATTCGGTCTCAAATTTTGTTAATACTACTGTGTCTCCTTTTTCTATTGTTTGTATTATTTTATTTCTATTTCTCTTGTTTGTTTGTAATTATATTCTTTATTCTATATATTTAAATTTAATTTAAATTTAAATTTAAATAATCGGCGAAATTTTGTAGCAGTTTCTCAGCGATTATTGGAAACTAGAAAGTCTCTTACTCCGTTTCGAAAATTATACAAACAGAAATTTGTTTAGAAATTATACCTCTTTACGGAAGCGGGAGAGATTAAAATGCTGCATTAGAAAAAGAGTTCGTGTGATTTTGTGCAGAAAACCACTATTGTTTATTTTTAGACCTAAAATTAAAAAATAGAACAATATTGTTGCATAAAATATAAATTTACCACAATGTTCTATTGATGATGTTGAAAGCTTATTTGCTGCTCGCTTTATGTAAACGACAGTATTGTCACGGTCCGCTGCTCCATTAGAACAGAGCATCTGTTTTGTACCGGTATGTCTGTAACCGCTTGAGCTGTACTGAGTACTTCTAAACCCCCTCCACCCCGCTTGAGCTCTACTGTATACTTCTAAACTCTGGAGTGAACAAGGCTCTGAAATCAGCTACAGGGGTCGGTCCGGTTTTTCTTTTGCCACTACTGCACACATACAGAATATTTTGTTAGATGATTCAATATTGTAATGCTGAATCGCTCTATATAAACGGTCAAAAGAAAAAAGTTATTAATATAAAAAGGATAGATCTACATAACTTTAAAAAGTCTAGAAATGAATTAAACTACAATAACATCAAAACTGACAAAATTGCAACAAACGCTATATAGGCTAGTCAAGACGTGGGCATCAGTAGTACATGTCGCACGGAGTCGAACGTAGCCACGTGACTTCCCTCCCTCAACACCCCTAGCTGTTTACCATACCGGGTAGCTGTTCGTACCAGTCCGACCGGTTTGAGGTACTGGCAATCAGCGGTGGATTTCGCAAAAATTTTGTCGCTCTCTAAGGAAGCTCCTGAAGTGAAGTAAAAATGTCCAAAAAATATTACTTCCACAAAGAATGGGAAAATGAATTCTTTTGTTGCGAAGAAGGTGAAAGTGTTAGGTGCTTATTATGCTACAACATTTTACTAGCAGTCAAGAAGAGTAACGTTCAGCGACATTATGAAAGCTGTCATAACGAACACAGACAAATTAAACGCAAGTGTTTAATTTCAATATTTATAGTATATTAATTTTCAGCATTCATATGATTTTATGGAGTTTACTCTTCTTCTGCTTCTTCAATCTCCTTCCATGAGGTTTGGTAATCGTTTTTTATTCTGTAATAATATTGTGTTTTTTCAGGTTGTGATCGTGTAAAACAGTTAGTAGAGTTGAAAGAGAAATATCAGGCTAGAGACAAATCCAACACAGAAAAAAGCTTAGGTAGTGAAATTTTATCGAAAAGAATTGTTCAGGCGAATTATAGGATAGCTTGGGAGATCGCGAAAGCTAAAAAATGTTACACAGAAGGGGAACTTATAAAGAAATGTCTGAATAAGGCTATTGGATTAATATGTCCAGAACAAAAAAATATGTTTGAAAAACTGAAACTTTCCCGTCGAACAATAGGTAAAAGAGTTGTGAATATTTCAAATAATATTAAAAAACAATTGGAAGTTAAAGTGGGACAGTTTATGGCGAACTCCATTGCCATAGATGAGAGCACGGACATAACAGATGCGGCACAATTAGTATTATTCATCCGAGGAGTGGATGAGAAGCTTGTTATTAATGAATATCTATTGAACTTAATCCCTTTGGTGGATACTACCACAGGTGACGATATTTTCAAAGCGTTCTGTTCATCTGTAGAAATGAAAGTGCATCAGTATCTTTCCTACAATACACAAAAACTTCTGTAAAATATTACAAGTGAAGTGAGAATGTTTGTTACATCCCTGAATTTTTTCATTGCTACACCCCTGAGAGAGGTATTTAGTTATCAAATATGACGTAAGAAAGGTCAGCAGTAGTGAACTTGCGTTCCCTGTGGGAGAGATTACATCAAGAGTTCAGGTGACCTTCAAACATCGAGTGAGCAACAATGCTAGATATCCTGCATAATTATGATGATAGTGAACTAACTCTTAACTGTGGTGCAACAATGAATTATGACTCAAAGACACGTCCAGTGTGGAACTATTATGCAAACATGTCACTTAATTGCAATTTGTGTACTATAATATATTTCATTATTAATATTTATATTTAATACGTTCCGTTATGCGTAACATATCCATTCTCATTACTAGACTTCGTTGAATTGCCACACGCAGCATGCAATCAGGTTGCCGATGTACGGTAGTATAGAGGAGGTGGGCGACCGCCCGGTCTCGTAGTATAAGCAGTTCATGTTAAGAGTAAAGTTGTGACCGGTCCAAATAGATAGAGCAGCTACAGCTAATGTATACCTATGTAAGCACTTGTTTTTGCATTACTGTGGTTGGAATAGTCAAAGCTTAGCATTTGTTCAGTGCAGACAAGAATTCAGTCAAACATACCACAATGAGAGTGTTGCTGTTCCAAATAATTGCCCCTGGAATACCCTTACCGCCGCAGCCAGTCTTGACCCGTTGGAAAACGTGGTTGGATGCTGTTAATTATTATGCAGAATATTACGGCAAAATAATGGAGGTAATTGATGCACTGGATAGCACAAACAGTTCCGCTGTTGCAACTGTAAAATCATTGCCTTTTGAACAGTTATTGGAAGATATTCTGTTCATTGATTTTAATTTTAAAATAGTGTCCAAAAGCATCATCCTATTAGAATCGCCTAAACTACAACTCTCAGAAGAACTTAATATAGTGTATAAAGTATCACAAACCGTTATCCAAAATAACAATTCACTAACTTCAGAAAAAGTGAAATGTAAGTTGAGAAACATTATTGCTAAAAATTCTGCCTATTTACAACTTCGTATTATAAATGATGTACTATCAGGTCACGACAAGACGTCTGAAATTGGTGTACTAAAAAGTAGTCACTTTCCGTTCTTGAAATATGCACCTATTACATCGTGTAACGTTGAACGTACATTTTCTCGATATAAAAACTGTTTGAGTGACCATCGGAGGAGGTTCACTTCGCAGTCGCATAAAATATACGTAACTCTTCACTGCAATGCACATATTCAAGTATGATGTGAGTAGCTATCTCACAAGAGTTAATATATCTCACTACAAAATAATTGTGTATTTACATGTTTAGACATTTGCTACTTCAATGATCATTCATTATATTTCTTGAATGCAGGATACAGGTTTTATTGTAACCGCAGTATACTGCTGAGTGTTTAGATCAGAGGCATATTCCATCCGTTGCACATCCCCTGCTCATACAATCTATACTGCGTACGTAGTAAACCTTACGATTCTCGTGGCAATTCCACGAAGTCTACTCATTACTGTAATAACTGAAAACAATATATTTCTTAACATTTAAATTTAATTGCAATGTTTAAACTTTGTGTGTAAACAAAAACAAATGTGGATTGCCATTGTAATCCAGGTGAGTACTGGTGTTACGAAATTTAACGCGAGTAACGAAGGGTTAATTACTTAACGTTCCGTGTTTCAATACTTCACGCGATCCACCGCTGAGTATTACGTTAACTGGTGATGCGTGTTGCAGCAATCAGAGTAGTACGGCGCATCACTTGAAATGCCCACGTCTGGACTAGTGCATGTAATACTAAAAATCGCGAATTCGATCCTTTATTTGGAAAACTCCCGCCGTATCACCCTGTATGTAAAATTGTCATTTTGTGGGATTTTTCTTCCCTTCTGAAAACACTCTTCTAATGTCACTATAGGCCTACATATATCTTCAACAGATGACAATAGCAGCTCACTAAAAAGTGAAAAATCAAAGGCAATATATATGGCGTATTACATTGAAGAACATAATATGTTTTGTGCGAGATCGTGCGTATTTGCTTGCTTTCCGCACGAAACAAATACGCGGTAAGTGTGAAATACCACATTCAGTATTCCCAACGTAACACACATAACAATTCCCTCTTCTTACCGCTTAAGCGCGACATTCATTTTACTGCTTTAGGCTTTTAACATATTATTTTTAGAGACGTTTAACATAGTAATAATTATAAATTGGAAACTTACCACTGCAATTTCACCTAAATTGCACTGTTAATTATTGTTTTTAAATATTTGCAAAAATTAAGTAAACTCTACAACACCACAAAAGTTACTGCATTTGTAATGCAAGTAACATTAAGGAAGCCGTGAAAAAATCAACAAGCTTCCAGATGCCGATGTTATTACTGCAATGTGTTATATAAATAATATTGTTAAAATATTAAAATGAAAGATAAATCATTACATAACCTTACCGTTAGTTTTAAGTTCGCATTTATAGACTGGAGGGAAAAAAAGACAGACGTATATCACGGCGTGCTGGAATATAGTAAACACAGAAAACATTTTATAGCAACAATGTTGAAGATAGATATCAGTGTTACGGGATTGATGTTTGGAGCAAGAGGAACGATACCCAACTTCTCTTCTCAATTCTGTAAGATCCTAGGACTGCACAAATCTTTTCTGAATAAACTGGCCCTCCTCATAATTAGGGAGTCAGTCAAACTTTTACGGAACCACGTGTATGGACTCTAATTCAGTGTATGGAAAAAATTGACGCACCATTATCATTTTTCTTTTTCATTCTTAGCTTTCATTGATTCTTTACTTGAATTTTTTTTCTTCTGTAAACTGTCATTGTTTGTTTGTGTATTTGTTTGCCTTTTTTCTTACTCTTTTAGCTCTCATCTTCTATTTGTTCTTGTATTGTTTTGTATGATTTGTCTAATGGCAGCCTCTAGTTTGAGGAAGCTTTGATAAATAAATAGTTTTTAAAAGTTGCCGTCAGAAACCAAGATGGAGATTTCATTGCAACTAATTAGAAATTCCTCTTTCAGGTATGTAATAAACGATCTTCACACAAAATAATGTACGATACACGAGCGGTATGTTTGTTTTCATGTTCTCGGAAATTAAAAAAGCTCAACTACGTTTCGCTTTTTCAATCTTTTCCTCGAACATGAAAACATCAACATACCGCTCTTGTAACGTATATTACTATATTGTGCGTTGTTACTGGATCACAGTATATTTTCTTAAAACCGAACGACAGTTGAGGGCGAAGTTTGGATTGCGACAATATGGAATAGGCCTACATAAATCCCAATTATACCCTGTGACGGTTGGAGTACGGTGCTACATATCTACAAACATTTACAAAAATTGTTCAAAGTCCTGCTTTGATGCATGCCCTAAGCCTGCGATTCATGCGTTGCCGTACTTTGTGCAAATGTCCTGGGGTGTTACGGATTTGATCAAATTTGCTACCGTATTCCCATCTGCTAGGCCATAAATGTAGTGCATATCCATGGGTGGGCAACTCGTGCTTTCAAAGTGTCAACACAATCTCAATGGAGGCAGGACGGACTCTGTACTAGCTGTACTGTCTGTTTGCGGTTCTTTCAATACACAAGTTCGATCGCGTCTGCAGTAAGTGGCGGCTCGTTTTAAGTGAAAAACAATATAATTCCCAAAGCATTTCCCTTTAGTTACGAGTAAAAAGATATTTTTTTATTAAGAATAGAGGTAAAACTTGTATTCTATTACACTTTCTTACTCATGACATTTTATGTTACAAATAAACAGTGAAGGTTTTAGTAAAGAAATATTGTCTGCATCTGCTTTAGAGCAGCTAAAGGTAAAAATGAGATATAAACAAGGTGAGACTGATATCAAATATCATTAGCACGTTGTGCGTGCGAGTTACAGAATTGCACGACATATAATCGACTAGCTAAGAACATTTATGGAAAAATTTGAAATGTGGTAGTATCATGTAGAACAGACGTCTCCAAAAGCGTACTCGCGAGTAAGCCCCTGAACGGAACTGAAGCCAGTACGTAATGAGCGCGCTCCGCCTCACCCATCCCCACCTGTACTGTACTCAATGTCTATGCGCAAACGAAGAGCAGTGACGGACTGCCATTATCATTGTGTTGGTCGGCGTGTTCCACCGTTTCACAATGTCTTCTAATCATGGACTTAGTACATTCAAGGATGAAAGGGAAGAGAAATTTATTTTCGTGTTAGTGGGAAGAATATGAAATGTTTAATTTGTTCGAAAAATCTTCAGTATGTGTTAAAATTCAACATGTGAAAATAATTTATTTTGGGACGTCTCTAACTGTTGATTATAGAAAATAATAAGTATATTACGATACGTTTACACTCAGTTTCGCAAGATATACTTACAGTTTTCGTTTCATTTTAGGTGAAATACATACAAATATTTTGATTAATTTGAAACAAGAAAATACAAACACAAATCACACACGTATCCCCACTCTTAAAATAAAAAAACTTCTTGCTAGCTATGTTCTAACTTGGAATATTGGAAAATCAATGAAGCACTTTACAGAATGAGCATTTGTAAAATCGTGCATACAGAATGTCTTCTAGATGTAATGCGAGATGAATAATCCATTATTGAATATTCCCCAATCAAAAGTAGAAGCTTCCTAGTATGTCAAAATAATATACAAACGTATGATATTTCTTATCCTTTCGATGTTATTATTTTTAAACATAAGGGAGATCGTTGCCGCAATCCCTCACTGACCGCTCCCATCTGTTGAGGTACGAGTCTCTCCCCACTTCTACAGCCTTAGAGCACACTGTGTTCTGCGGGCAGCATCGGGATCATGAATGACTATACGCGTTTTGGAGACCTCTGATGTAGAACATAGACAACTTCACTTTCTTTGAATATAAACTAACTTGAAGAGTGATAAGAAAATCTTCTTATCAAATATAAGACTCTACTTCAAGACCTACAGCAGAATTCACTGCTAAGTTTGGAGAAACAGTGACAATTGACAAGGAATCGAAATTTTTCTGAAATCTTTTTGGCTTACGCCGATAGAAAATCCTGAAAATTTATAGCTTGAATTAATAAATCTACAGAACAGCACGCCACTCAGATTCCAGCAAAATTTGGAATCGAACTGTTCGTAATGTTGTCTAAGTCAGAATTTCCAAATATACTCTTTGCTTCCATATATACTGTATGTGCTTGAGGCAGAGTTTAATACAAGAAAGGAGTGTAAAAGCTCTCAAAGTAAAGAAAGAGCTCAGAAGTAAGCTTATTTCATCTGCCGTGACATGTAAAAAATACTTCCTTGAATTTGTTATTGTTTGCAAATACAGACTATTACCTTTCTGAGAACAGAGGAATACTCTTTAATGTATAAAAACTTGAACATTCTAGCGTTCTGCGTTTCAAATAAGACATATAATAAGAAATATTAACAAATAGTGTAATAATAAATAAGTGTTGCGCTATATTTGTTGTACGTTTAAAAGGTTGTATTCAGTTTGTGTTTCCAGTACTAAACTAATTTACAAAACTAGAAAATAATATAATTTTGTTATGTGTTCAGGTATAATCTGTCTAAAATTACTATAATTGTACCATGTGTCATTCTGAAATTCAAATCATGGAATAGATATCACGATCACCTGCATGAGCCGCCAGAGCGTACCGTGGCTTTTGCAGCGAAACTACAAACTACTTGTAACTGCTGCGGCTGGCTCCGGCTGTCTTTCTCTCTTTCAAGCCTTTTTAGCACTTTGGGAGCACGAGTTGCCCCTCCATGTGGATATCCGTCATCTCTGTCACTGAATACATCTTGCGATGTGATGTGATGAATGTTACTGTGAATAACACGAAACAGAACAAAAGGCAATCAGACAAAACAAATGCCATGACCAACTGTAATGAATAAAGTGTGGAAAAATGCACGTTTGAGGTGAATTACATAATCAGGCGTCACTACAAGACATTCTTTTCATAACTCCCTAACGAAGGGTTTGCGGATCCATATTCATATGAACTTTTTGTTACGTTGTGGTGTCAGGAATACGACCCCACATTTATGGACGTATATACAGTGTGTTTCAGAGGTGGTGTTACAAACTTTCAGGGATGATGTATCAATTAGAGATAAGAAACCCTCGTCTGGAAATGAGTGAGTCGAAAGTTACAAGCAAAAATAGTTCTGTAGAAATGAAATAATTTTATTCCTCTGTACACCTAATTTATGTGTATTTATCCGTACATCTTACACATATTGTATTCATCTGACGTTTACGTTGTCTACTTACAGTATTATATTCAGTGCGCTGTCTGAGGCATAGGGATAGGTAACTACACTAAAGCAATGCAGATAGCGTAATGTGTAACGGACATGGTCGGTCCTGACATACACGTCTGTAGACAGCAGTGTATGTGTACAAGTTGCAGTGTCCAGTCGATCAGTCCTAGTGAAATGGAGGAGTACACGAGAGCGGAATAAGCAGACCTGATTTTCGAATACGGATGAGCCAATGGGAATAGTATACAAGCTCACAGATTGTATCGGTACCAGTACCCACGTAGGAGACAGCCGGCCCATATCATTTTCCACGATTGTTCCAAAAGTTAAGGGAAGAAGGGCACGTGGTGCCAAATTACAATTCCATTTTCACACAACTATTTTTGCTTATAACTTTCGACTCAGTCATTTCCGGACCATAATTCCTTATCTCAAATTGATATATGTGCCCTTCGCCATCATTCCTGAAAGTTTGTAACACCACCTCGGAAGCACTCCGTATAGATACACCCTGTATAATTGAAAACAGTAAAGTTTAATTAGAATGAAAACACAAATCATTTTGAAACTCTAAAAATTAAGGAAACACTTCACTTTTAATTTATTATTTATAACTAAATGTAAATAACCTTATTTATTAAAAAACAATTTCATATGAATTTATGTTAAGAAAAGCATTTACGGTGTAGAAAGGATTAATTAAAAGCCAATTTATAAAACAACAAAATACACCCAAAGCTACACTACACATTACAAAATGAAAACAACAAATCCATAAATTTTCTAGACATCACAATAACAAAAGTAGACAACAAACACACATTCAAAGTATGCAGAAAATCACAAAAACAACAACACACATACACAACACATCCAACCACCCCACACAACACAAACAAGCTGCATTCCGAACAATGGTACACAGACTACTCAACATACCAATGAACCAACAGGATTATAACGAAGAACTAAACACAATCAAATACATAGCACATGAAAAAGGATACAACCCCAACATAATAGACAACATAATACGTAAGACAAAACAAAAACCACAAAAAACAGAAGAATACAACACAAACACAAGAACACAAAAAATTCATCACACTAACATACGAAAACAAAAACACACATAAAATTGCAACCTCATTCAAGAAATTAAATTACAACATCGCATACAGAACAAATAACACTCTACAAAAACATCTCAACACACAAACAACACAACCAAACAGGCGTATACAAACTCAAATGTAACACCTGCAACAACTTCTACATAGGACAGACAGGCAGATCATTTCAAACACGTTACAAAGAACACATCATAGCCATAAAAAAAAATACAAAACACCTCCACATATGCAGAACAAATCACAAATGCCAACCACACCTACATCAACACAGACATGGAAATACTGCACATCCAACCAAAAAGCCAGAAACTCAACACACTAGAACAGGCCTGCACAAGGTTTCCGCTCTCCGAGCCGGCTCACAGCTCATGAGCGGAATGCAGATATTAGCTGCGCTCAGTATAGGGTGGATTGGAAGAAGGGGTGATCTCGTACAAAATATACACAAAAGGGAAGTACTATGACGAGTGTTTATGAAATGAATTCCCTTTCAATGTTTGCAAAACTATCTTGGACTTATTAATTAATAAAGAAATATTTATTTTACAGAAATAATAGAAATTTTATACCTACTTAAATGTACAATATCATTTTGTTATATTTTTATTTATCAGTACATGAAAACGAGGTTTTATGCTGTTGGCAGCTGAAAGGAACAGTAGCCTACTGATCGTAATGATCGTTACAGATGTTCGATGCCTGCCTTTATTAAAGTTGATAATAGAAAACAGTTGCTCACAAATATAAATGTTGAGACAAACATAGCAATCATTTTCACAGCCAGCCTGTGTAGTCATGGATATTATTGCTAATGTTTAGTCTTGTAAAACTCAACCAGGCTAGTAGTATTATTCAAACGATCTTTAGCCCTTAGGTCACATTGAAGATCAATAAGTCCGAGCTGTAAATCGTTAAATGTTATGTTTTATTTAACGACGGTCGCAACTGCCGATGTTATATGAGCACACTTAAATGCAATCGACCTGACCCGGAGTCGAACCCGCAACCTCGGGCATAGAAGACCAGCGCTATACCAACTGCGCCAACCAGGCCCACCTGTAACTTATATGGTATTGTTTCAACTGGTGTTGAAGAATTTATTATGATAACTTTAAACTTCTTTCCAATTAAGACAAGATTTTTAGTAGGTTATTTTACGACGTTTTATAAACAACTCATGTTATTTAGCGTCTGAATGAGAAGAAGGTGATAATGCCGGTGAAATGAGTCCGGGGTCCAACACCGAAAGTTACTCAGAGTTTGCTCATATTGAGTTGAGGGAAAACCCCGGAAAAATCTCAACCAGGTAACTTGACCCGGGAATCGAACCCGGGCCACCTGGTTTCGCGACTAGACGCGCTAACCGTTACTCCACAGGTGTGGACCTTAAGACAAGATCTTGGAACCTAGAATTAAATACATTTTGAATTTCAATTAATATTTGCTCATAATCGTTTAACATGGCTTCATCACGAGCAGTTTCTATCGTTCGAAAGTAAGCCATATTACCTTCCCGAAACTGACTAACGAAAAGTGTAAGTTTACGATTGAAATCCCATAATTTATTCAACATATCAACACTGAGCAGGCCTTTTCCCTGAAGAGAGATATTAAAATTCTTGAAGATTAATATGTTTATTATCTTTGTCTGGACTCGTAATGACGCATTATGTTACGTTTCTTTCTACCTTTCAAAACGTTGTCGCAGATAAAGCACTGAGTATTTACTCCAGCAGCTATGAAAAAATAAGCATTTTCCCATGCAACATTGAAAGAATTTGCCTGATCACTACTTTTCCGTCTTTTAGATTCATCCACACTGTACTGTAGCAGTAGGTAAGCAACGTGAAACAGTTACTGAGAATTAGAGGTGGGTAAAAAGTAACACAACAGTTATTTTGGAACTGTTCCTGTCTCGGAACCTCCTGTTCCGAAATAACACTGTTCCGACTCCAAGCTGCTCACTAGTCCAGCTGTTGCGGGCTGCAGTACTGCGTTGCGCAAGGCATGTTCCGACTCCGAGACAACAGAGAACCCGTTCCGTTGAACCATGACAGCTCCGGCTACACTGTTCTCGTTGTTCTTTATGTTGTACTTGGAACAAGTTGGAACTTGGAACTCTCACGTGGATGGATGAGGAAGCATGGTAATTGAAATCCTTGTAGTGTGATCATAAGTAATGACAGAGAGCGAGGTGTGATGCGAAGTTTAAATTATTACACTTTGGTACAGATGAGTTTCTAACATTTTACTAAGTGTGGGAATTTCAGGTTTCACCACTGCTAATGTATAAATATATACAGTAGTTATATATTTTTATTATGTATCAAATTATAATGTAATTATTATTATTATTATTATCATAACTAAGCATTAAGAAACATAAAACTAAAAATTAATACTTTTAGTTCTTTTTTTACTACGGAACACGGAGAACAAAAGTTACATACTACACGTTTTAAATGAGATGTTAAATTTTTTAGTTGGTTACCGTGTCTTCATGACTTCATATACCAATTAGTGGTGCAATCTGACCTTGTATTCAACAGCTGTCTATCTAATAAACACGAAGCTTCTGTCCGCATACACAACAAGTTTCCAAACAGATTCGAATGTGCATTGGAATGGCATCTATTGAGAAACGTGTGCTATGTCGTCATGCCGATAACGTATTTTAAGAGGAGTCCGAGATATGAGTGCTCCAACGTATGTGCGAGCTGCTTGAGGAAGAGGGAGGGTACTGTACGACTCCTGAAATGGAGCGAGAGTCAAAGAGATGGCTCGCATCAGTGAACGATTCAGACACATCTCTACTTGTAACTGTTATTTCGGAACTGTTATTTGGAACATAGTATTTTTCCGGAACCGTAACAGCCGGAACTGTTCCGGGAAAAGAACAACTTCGCCCATCACTACTGAGAATACCCACTGCACTCCACTAGATAGCTGAGTGGTCGTTTCCCTCTCCTCTATCTATGTCATTCTGACCTATCTTCCTCTCCGATTCGGCGAGCGGTAAACACAGCTCTCCCGCTCGGAAAGAGCGCGCGCGCTCGTTGAGCGCTGTTTGTGCAGGTATGTTCTAGATGCCCATCTGAAATGGAAAACTCACATTGAAGACAACATCGAAAAGACTACTGTTGCTTTTTGGGCTATTACAGGCAAAATCCTTCAGTGACCTATTTCTCCATTCCACGCCACCATAATTAAGTGTCTAGCGGGATCTTCTAACATTCACTTATCAGATAAAAGTGGCCTTGGCGGATGTCGTGCAACGGTTTTCGTGTTAGGCTTAAAGAACAATGAACACAGAGTTCTTGTAAACCTCTTATACAACCACCTCTGTATGTGATAATACAAAACGCAGACACGTTACTCTCTCTCGATTCAAAAGCTAAAGCCAACGGTTAGAGGGGAAAGAAGTGATTTGTTTTTATGTAGCGAGGGTCACACAAGAACATTTCCTAAACAGCAAATATTGCCGTCTTGACATTGTTGCCAACTGTTACCAGATATCGAACGATCCTTCGTACTAAATGACTTATTTGCTTACCATACTTTGTTGGAAGATTATTCAAAATACTTCAATAATTTGTAACATATTTTCCTAGGAAAATATACGAGAAAGGGATCAACATGTCAAGTATTTGGCTGGCAATAAGAAATCCATTGGTTTGACTAAACAATTGACTCACGAGACCTAACCTAAAAATGTATTTTCCTTGAACACATGGAATTATTAGTACTAACTCCGAAAACTTCCCTGATTATAGTCTTGAATTATAACCACAAGGCAACACATAAAATAACTATTATGTATTACTATTAACTTACTTACTTACTGGCTTTTAACGAACCTGGAGGTTCATTGCCGCCCTCACATAAGCCCGCCATTGGTCCCTATCCTGAGCAAGATTAATCCATTATCTATCATCATATCCCACCTCCCTCAAATACATTTTAATATTATTTTCCCATCTACGTCTCGGCCTCCCTAAATGTCTTTTTCCTTCCGGCCTCCCAATTAACATTTTATATGCATTTCTGGATTCGCCCATACGTGCTAAATGCCCTGCCCATCTCAAACGCCTGGATTTAATGTTCCTAATTATATCAGGTGAAGAATACTATGCGTGCAGTTCTATGTTGTGTAACTTTCTCCATTCTCCTGTAACTTCATCCCTCTTAGCCCCAAATATTTTCCTAAGCATCTTATTCTCAAACACTCTCAACCTATGTTTCTCACTCAAAGTGAGAGTCCAAATTTCACAACCATGAAGAACAACCGGTAATATAACTGTTTTATAAATTCTAAGTTTCAGATTTTTTGACAACAGACTGAATGATAGAAGCTTTTGAACCGAATAATAACAGGCATTTCCCATATTTATTCTGTGTTTAATTTCTTCCCGAGTATCATTTTATTTGTTACTGTTGCTCCAAGATATTTGAATTGTTCCACCTCTTCGAAGGACAAATCTCCAATTTTTGTATTTCATTTCGTACGATATTCTGGTCACGAGACATAATCATATACTTTGTCTTTTCGGAATTTACTTCCAAACCTATCGCTTCACTTGCTTCAAGTAGAATTTCCGTGTTTTCCCTAATCGTTTGTGGATTTTCTCCTAACATATTCACGTCATCCACTTAGACAAGCATCTGATGTAACCCGTTCAATTCCAAACTCTCTCTGTTATCCTGGCCTTTCCTAATGGCATACACTAGAGTAAGGTTAAAAAGTAAAGGTGACAGTGCATCTCCTTTCTTTAGCCCACAGTGAATTGGAAACGCATCAGACAGAACTAACCTATATGAACTCTGCTGTACGTTTCACTGAGACACATTTTAATTAATCGAACTAGTTTCTCGGGAATACCAAATTCAATAAGAATATCATATAAAACTTCTCTCTTAACCGAGTCACATGCCTTTTTGAAATCTATGAATAACTGATGCACTGTACACTTATACTCCCATTTTTTCTCCATTATCTGTCGAATACAAAATATCTACTTTAATTAATTAATTATCAGTAAGTTCAAATTTCACAAACTTCCAGTAACAGGCTCAGAAATCTAGTACAATTTCAATTTCATGAAACTCCAGTACCGACAATTATTGTCGATATTTGTGTCAGCTGCCAACATACCAATTACAAAATCACTACCATCTCTAGTATTTGTCAGTATCGAAATTGGAAACGAAGTTGGCAAAAGAAAATTCAACCTGCAAAGTAGAAAATCACCAAAATCCACTAGTATATGTAGTAAGGGTTAATGGTTAGGTTTCACCCTTAGGGTATGAAGTAAGCTGACCCGGACTATAGCAACGAGTGGTTAAGACTAGTGGCGCCTAATCCTTTCGGAAAGAGCAGTCTATCAATTTTGTAGTCCTAACGGAAGCTAAGAGGATTTAGTGAAGATAAGGTAAAACAGTATAAATAATTACATTACACAAAATAATTAATTCGTATCCAGAAAAATGTTCCTTTGTTGGGAGACGTATCACATCATTTGTGAAGTTACTCGACATAATTTAACAAAAATCATGAGAAATTTAACAAGTTCCACTCAGGTCAAAATCTTTCTTTAATTTTGTTGATTTCAATCTAAAGATTTTTACAAAAATTATTATATTTTCGGTGGACAATTTTCGAATAAATTGACTTTTAGATACTGAATAACAACAAAATTAGCCTAAAATTATTTATATAGTTATTTCACGAAGCTGACCGGGATTCGAAGTAGGACCCCCAGCGTGATAGGCTGAAGAATAGCTCATTCAGACACCGCGAGCGAGATGGAGAATATTTACTTCAATCGATTGATGTAATGTGTAATCTTTTACAATATCGGAATTAATAATAATAATCCATGGCGCCACAGCCCTTGAAGGGCTCAGACCGACCAGCCAGCTGCTGGTCTCACGTTCACATGCCGAAGCAGAGGTGGACGATCATCCAACCATAATGGAGGTACCGTGTGGTTAGCACAGTGATCGCCCCCAGCCGTTATAGCTTGCTTTCGCAACCGGATTTCGCTACCTATCGTAGGTCCCCAAGTGCACCGGTTCCATATATGGCCGAAATTTCATGAGAGAATTTATTCCCCCATGAGGATTCGAACCAGCGTACATTCCGTAAGGCGAGTCCTAGGCAAGATACCTCAGACCACAACGCCACGTCGCGGGACCAATATCGCAATTTCTTTCATTTATTTGAATTCTCCTCATTCAGTAATGCTATTAAACAAAGCTGATAAATTTAATGTAATTTTCTTTTTACATCGTTTCTATTGTCGAAGTGTCTCATTGTACATCTGCTTTTTTCTTAAGATTGTCATGTCATGTAAATGGCTGTTTCCAGCTCCATATATCGAAAAAGAACAACGCACCTTGTTAACATGCTTCGACCTATTTTGGGTCATCTTCTGAACTGGTCGTTGTTGGTCTTGGCGCCTCTTGTTTCCTGTGAGGGTGCGTTTGTAGTGTAGAGTCAAAAAGTGTATGTGTTTTGAAATTGAGTTGTATGTTGAGAATATCGTTGGGGTGTGTTTTCGTGTGTCTGTATATTTCATATTGTTCTATTGGAGGCCTGCACAAACGGCGCTCACTGAGCGCGGCCCCTCGTTCATCGTCTAACAGCTCGCCGGAAAGATACGTCGGAATGACGTAGGCCAGGTATAAATAGAGTATAGTACACGCAGCTACCTGGTGTAGGTATTATCAGTAGCTATTTAACTTTGCATATCTACGGCTTACACAATGGAGGAATCTAAAAGGCGAGAAAGTGATAATCAGGCAAATTCTTTCAATATTGCATGGAGAAATGCTTATTTTTCACAGGAGCTGGAGTCAATACTTATCTGCCACAAATTTTGAAACAAAGAGGAAATCATAATACAGACTGTAGACTAAAACGTTTTCTTGGAAACATAATATAAGTCGTCAATTCAACTATCAGTATAATTCACGGAGTCTCTATTGTTGTAAATATGATTGTTTACATCTTCTGGTATATTTTTGCAATGGTTAGGTATATTTTTTCTGGCTATGTTGGTACCACTGGTGTTTTAATTATATACTGCAGAAGATATTCTCCCATGGCCTGCAAGAAGACCGGACATGAACGAAATTGAAAATCTGTGATCTATACTGAAGAAGAAAGTGAACAAAAAGAGGCTTACAACAAAACATGGACTCATTTAAGCACTGTCTGATATCTGGTTAAATAATGCTAATATTCAAACAAAGTGTCAAACTTTGGTTTCCAGCATCCATGACAAAATCAACGTGTTAATTAAAGAATGAGGGAATGTTCACAAAATATTAGTAACCTCAACACTCAATTTTCTGTTCATTATATCTGTGCAAAATACATTTTTTGTTTATTATTTCTACCGATAATTACAGCTTCGTCGCACATATAATTCATTTAGTCTAATAATTTGTCCACGTCTGTATAATGCGTATTACTAGTCCACACATAGAGATACGATGGTTTTGTGGATGAAGATCTTAGTAAAAAGGTTCAGGAGTTGAAAGTTGCATTATTGCATGAGGTATTGTAGGTTAGAATTTATTAATCTTCTACAATTTAAATATCTCTCTTCAGGGTAAAGGCCAACTCATTGTTGTTATGTTGTGTAAATTACGGGATTTCAGTCGTAAACTTACACTTTTCGTAAGTCAGTTTCGGGAAGGTAATATGGCTCACTTTCCAACGATATAAACTGCTCGTGATGAAGCCATGTTAAACGATTATGTAAAAATATTAATTGAAATTCAAAATGAATTTAATTCCAGGTTCCAAGATCTTGTCCCAATTGGAAAGAAGTTTAAATTTATCAACAGTAATCTCACTAGACGTTTTCATTTTATCGATAAATCTGCGAGTGGAACACGAGCAGATTTATCTAGAGAAAATCAAAACTCGAGTTGGATTTAATTGACTATTACACGATTAGAAGAAAATATATAAAGATTAGAAGTAACGAATTACTCCAATACAATAAAATATTAATTGACTTACGAAAATACAACTGTCTTCAAAGGTATTATTGTACCATCTCAACATTACAAATATTACGCTAGATGCATGCTAGATGGCAGTAGTGAGCAATGCCTTCTCGTCGAGAAGTTCTCGATCTACACGTATACACGATGGCAATGTTACTAGTCAAGAATGCTTTGTTGATTCAGTTTCATTTTTATTATTAAAACAGTTGCATTCCACTTCAATTATCCGAATCCCAGTAATCAACGTCACTTGACAGACGATTTTCAATAAATCTTAATATTAAACAATCTCTGATACGTGACTATCCATAATATCATATAGCAGAAACTATAACATAATCTAACTAATATACTGTACACAAGTGTACATAAAAAATAAACATGAATAATTTTGAAAGGAATAATTATTGAATGTACAATTTTCAAATTTGAATGTGGTTGGTGGTTCAATTGATCTTATATTGGACGTGTACGTAATAGAAGTGGAACTCGTTGATTTAGGCCTACATGGTGTATTCAACTTATTCAGGATTTCCGAATGGTGCTCTTCATTTATTTGTAAATCGGATTTCAGAAGATGCATAGGTATGATCAGTGATTTTTATTCTTGTTCTTGAATGCCAATGCGAGTCATATTTGAAACTGCTGTGCATCGACTGGAGTGGTTTGTAATTATATATATATATATATATATATATATATATATATATATATATATATATATATTTCACGTCCAGACCAGCGCAATTTCAAATGTTGGCAAACAAAGAAACAAATGCTAGGGACGCGATGAAATTAAATAAATACTAGGGACGCGATAAAATTGTGCGATAAGCAGCCATGATTGGTTGAAATACGTCCTTTCGTACCGTTTTATTGATCAAAAGTAGTATGACGTAGTAAGAGTGTAATAGTCATAATAAATTCCTTCAACACCAGTTGAAACAGTTTCATAAGATTTACAGCTTGAACTTATTGATCTACAATGTGGCCTAAGGACAAAAGACCGTTTGAATAATACTACTAGTCTGGTTGAGTTTTACAAGACTAAACCTTAGCAATAATATCCACGACTACACAGGATGTCTGTGAAAATGATTGCTATGTTTGGCTCAACATTTATATTTGTGAGCAACTGTTTTCTATTATCAACTATAGTAAAGGCAGACATCAACATCTGTAACTGATGTTTCATTACGATCAGTACTGTTTCTTTTAGCTGCCAACAGCGAAAAACCCCGTTTTTATGTACTGATAAATAAAAATATAACAAAATGATATTTTATATTTAAGTAGCTACAGAATTTCTATTATTTCTGTAAAATAAATATTTCTTTATTAATTAATAATAGTCCAAGATAGTTTTGTAAACACTGAACGGGAATTCATTTCGTGAACACTCGCACTAGTATTTTTGTATACATTTTGTACGACATCATCCCTTCTTCCAGTCCACCTCTATACAGAGCGCGCCAATATCTGATTCCGCTCTCGAGCTGTGAGCCGACTCGGAGAGGGGAAGCCTTGTGCAGGCCTGCTCTATGTTGTCATCTAATAAAATTGTAATTTTATGTTAAAGGAGTTGATTTCTTGTTAGCACTTTCCAAACGGTGAACATACGGTTCATTAGAAATATGGCCTGCTGAACGAAGCCCGTGTACCTTACGTGCCGGCAATTGTGATCTACTGTAATGAAACAGAACTTCACCGACACGTTCTTCGTTCATGTCTAACTTACATTTAGTTCGCCTTCTTTCCACAAGAGTGTGTTCTCTTCTCTTATTATTATTATCATTATTATTATTATTATTATTATTATTATTATTATTATTATTATTATTATTATTATTATTACTAGCTATTGAAAGCATCCGGCGTTGCGCGGGTTTTCCTTTCTGCTTCTATTTTTAATTGAACATGTTATTAAATTTTCGGAAATCTCCGAAACCCAACTATAGACAACCATAACAAATTGTCTTTACTAAGCTTCCCTCGTCCATAAAGATGAATCTTTACTTAACTTCACTTACATGAATTAATGAACTCCTTAGCCAAATGCCTGCCAGGGTTAACTAAATTTAAAACAGTTGTAGATCAGGCACCGAGAAGAAAACATTTCATCATGTGACTCACATTTAACTTTTTAAATTTATTTTTTATTTTATTGGGTTATTTTACGACGCTGTATCAACATCTAGATTATTTAGCGTCTGAATGATATGAAGGTGATAATGGCGGTGAAATGAGTCCAGGGTCCAGCACCGAAAGATACCCAGCATTTGCTCGTATTGGGTTGAGAAAAAAACCCCGGAAAATACCTCATCCAGGTATCTTGCCCCGACCGGGATTCGAACCCGGGCCACCTGGTTTCGCGGCCAGACGCGCTGATGGTTACTCTACAGGTGTGGACTTTTAAATTTATATATTTATTTGTTTTGTTTATTTATTTATTCTGGTGTAGATAAGGCCATTAGGCCTTCTCTTCCACACCGCCAGAAATACAAATAAAATAATAGAAAAATCAAACTACAGTATAAACAAATTAAAACCCAACGAAAATATATACAGGCTACAGTCACACAACCTTTAAATGAGTTAACATTGTCTTGAAGTTCAGCAAAACAAAAACACACCCTTCGATCTCTATACGCCCACTTAGTGTTGACTCAATGTTCTACGGATCTTACATTTTATATCTGCCAGTCAGTTACCGCTAAATTTCAAGTGCCTTATCTTAGTCGTGGCTGTCAGCGTATTAAATATCCTTATTAATTTTTCTGCCATCTCCTTTCCTTCCCACCACAAATGTGACGTTGTACTGAGGCAGAGATAAAATAATTATAAGATCTGTACATTGATCTGAAGCTGTGCTGAAACAGATTTGACGTAATTTTATGTCTACGTGTGCTTTCACTTGAACTTAGAGAGCTGACTGTAATTAGGGAATTCCTTTGTTCCCAGTCTGAATCCATTGCAGTGTCATCGTGAGCCGAAATTTATCTGTCTATCGGTCGTACCAAAGAATCAATATATACATATATAATTCAGTTTATATTGGAAGATTTTTTACCCCTTGACAGCTGTACGTCCGCTTATATTATAACCCGGGTTTTTTAAATATGACTCGAGATATTGTAACTAACAAATTCAGAACATATTAAATATATTACTTTTTATTTTACATACAGAATGCAGATAGAGCATAATTTTGCAAGAAGTCAACATAAATAATAATATTTTGAAAGACATATGTTATAGAAATGAAGTGACTGTTCTTTCCACAACGCTTAACATTCTACACTGGCAACATGTTTACACAGATAGAATTTTGCAATAACACATTATTGGACACGGACAATAATATTTTGAATGATACATATTTTAGAATCAATAGTGATATTTTTAGTGGTCTTACGTTTATTCACATACTACATTAGGAACATGACAAAAGTATAATTGATTTGCATACAATTCGTTTTTCCCTCTTTTGTATAAATGTGTATATATGTTTAGGTGTGCTCACTCGAAAGCAAGTTACGCAATTTATTGACAATGTAAAAAACACGGAGTTTTTAAGTGAATACCTGCAACTTTGAGCGACTATCCTTGAGCTTTATTTTACTACGGTCATTACGAATGCTAGTCACACTGAAATGGCAGTTGCTTAAAATCGAATGGCATGTTACTGGCTACCATAGGAATATGTGGGATAAAATCATCTTCTCTTTTCGTTTTGCCAGTTAATACTATCACTTCTGTTACGTTTGGCATGAGTTTTTTCACACCAATTCCTGTTCCATTGCATACTTTTTGTGGGTCAATATTTCGTAATAGTACTATTGGTGATTCAGTATTAAGTATTCAGTTATGTCTTGACAATCCTTGCGATTTCAAAGAATTCAAGAATTCAGTTTGATAAAACATAGTCTGCTCACTATCTACAACTATCTCGAGAAACACATAATACGGTTGTGGTCTGCATAATAGTACATTATGCAACGAGCCTATAATGAAGGTAATTAAGAAGTGAGAATGGATATTTATGAAACGAGCGCAAGCGAGTTTCATAATTTTCATACGAGCTTCTTAATTACCATTATAGGCGAGTTTCATACCACTTTTTATGCTCGACCATATTTCTAACTTGATATTATTAATTTTATTGTATCTGACCTGGAGCAATGTCCCGTATGTTGTGAGAAGTGCGCAGACGCGAAAGTATTGATTTTTTCCGAGGAACAGATGTCAACATTGACCTTGTTAGGCCATAAGGCCCTACAGAGATAACATTGAAATAATATTAGACATTGAAAACAAGATGAAAAATTGAATTTATTTGAATCCTAGCCGTACCCGTGCGCTCCGCTGCAACCGTTAGAAATAAATATAAAGTAATTACATAATTAAAATGGGACGTTTGATCCAGGGAACATTCGTGTTTGATAGAAGGATAAATCGTTTAATATGTTACTTAATTTAAATTGCATCCAAATAATTAAAATGCGATCATTTTGGTCCAGAGACACTCATTTGGTGCAATGACAATTCCTTTAACATGTTTCTTAATTTTTATTACATGCAACCATAGTTTAATGGGGATTGTCATCATTTAGATTTAATGTGTATATTTTATTTTACTTGTTATAGGTTTCCATTGAATTATGGTAATAACGTAATTTTAACCACTATTTTCTACGTATTCAGTAAATGGCGCTTGGCCCACTATGGTACTGAACCCTCAAAATAACTTAAATTATATTATATAATATTACATATTATATTATATTATATTATATTATATTATATTATATTATATTATATTATATTATATTATATTATATTATATTATATTATATCAGAAGTTACTGTAATAACATTATAGCATTATGTCCATCTAGAGAAACTACACTTTCCAATGGTGAAATAATAATTAATTATACAAATCGGTTAATTTAGCTTCCGATATTACTTCATACAAACACAGAAACATTCTCTGTAGGCTATCTTTCATAGCTTTCGATTGTTGCTGTCCAAGGCCCGTTATAGACGAAGTCATTTGTTTTTTAATTCATTACACAGCCTTAGATGGCAGTTATTTTAATTTTAAAACTCATTTATCTCATTAAATATCAGTGCTATCAAAATATTTCACGGAATAAAACTTATCGCAAATTATTTTTAAAGAAACTTTTGTTATGTAACATTTTTCAAAAAAGTCAATAATAAGCGAGATATTTCGAATTATTTAATTCAGGCCCCCTTATAACCCGCCTTTTAAATAATGTATTTTGAAAGCCATATAGCCTAAAATCTAAGTTACAACGAACTTAATTTATATTCCAATTTTCATCGAAATCCGTTCATCCATTATCGCGTGAAAAGGTAACACACATACAGACAGACAGACAGACAGACAGACATACAAACAAACAAACATTTCAAAAAAGCGATTTTCGGTTTCAGGGTGGTTAATTATATATGTTAGGAATAATTATTTTTGGAAAATCGAAAATTACCAGAAAAATTTTGGCTACAGATTTATTATTAGTATAGATTATTTACAATTAATGCTAATTATTATAGTAACAGAACATAACCTTCTGCGACAGTATTGGATTTCCAGCCTCCGTGACTTTTCGCTAATTCTCTTTCGATTGCATATCCGAGAATAATCGATACTTGCGGTTTTATAACGGTAGAAAGCTGACCTGTCATTGGCTGAACAGTTGTAACCTGAATGTCATTGGCTAAAATACCTGACCTTTAATGAGTAGGTGTACTTTAATGACATGCATTAAAGGTCTGTTACCAGGTGTATAAATACTACATTTCGGCATGGTCGAGCATAAAGATACTTATTATACGAATTGTTTAGATTTTGGCCTTCATGATGTATCTACAATGTTATTTTATATCGTTTTGCATTTTTCCATGGCCTCATGAAAGTCGATGTTGAATACAACAGACAATAATAAAGAACAATTGACTGTAGAAGATTTTTCATTTTAATATTATACATGAATATATTTTGATCTATTTATTTTTATTTTTTATACTTTTAATTAATTTAACTTCCATTTGCACAATTTTAATGTAGCCTATGTTCTTCTCCTGATTATGAAGGTTAAATGTGCTAACTTTGGCATATATCGGTCAAAGCGTGTAGATTTGTATAGAGAACATACACACATACATACATACCGTACATACATACATACATACATACATACATACATACATACATACATACATACGTACATACATACATACATACATATATACCCACATTCAATTTTATATATTAAGATTACTAGCCGTACCCGTGCGCTCTGCTGCACCTGCTAGAAATAAATATAAAGTAATTACATAATTAAAATAGGACGTTTGATCCAGGGAACATTCGTGTTTGATAGAAGGATAAATCGTTTAATATGTTACTTAATTTAAATTGTATTTAAATAATTAAAATGCGATCATTTTGGTCCAGAAAGCACTCATTTGGTGCAATGACAATTCATTTAACATGTTTCTTAATTGTTATTACATCCATCCATAGTTCAATGAACATTGACATCATTTAGATTTATTGTGTATGCTTTATTTTACTTGCTATATGTTTCCATTGAACTATGGTAATAACTTAATTTTAACCCTTGTTGTTTTCTATGTCCATGTATTGTGGGTCCCTATCACCACGGCATGGCGCGTCCTCAGGTTGCGGATAGAGGAGACGGCCTCTAGATATGGAGGGTAGCTGCGAATATATTGAATAAGCAGTCGTGGACAGCCGATAAGGGGTGGTCCTCCAGCTTGGGGGTTGGGCGAAGGGCTAACAACCCATCACCGTAAAAAACAGCTTGTTACGTATCCCTATAATAAGCCTCGGAATAGGACTGATTCTCTGGCACGACCACAGCAAAGGAATAAGGTTTTGAGATTTGGCACTTGGAACGTAACTAGTATGTATAGAACAGGAGGGGTAACATTAGTAGCAAAAGAACTAGCTAGATATAGAATAGACTTCGTAGGAGTACAAGAGGTTGGGTTAGATGGGAATGGCATATCACAAATAGGAGATTACTTGTTGTAGTATGGGGAAGGAAACAATAATCACCAATTAGGAACAGGATTCTTTGTTCATAAAAGAATAAAATCAGCAGTAAAAAAGGTCGAATTTATCAGTGACAGGTTATCATATTTAGTACTTAAGGGTAGATGGTGCGACATCATAGTTATAAATGCTCACGCCCCTACAGAAGAGAAAGACGACCATATAAAGAATAGCTTCTATGAGGAATTGGAACATACTTTTGATCAGTTCCTAGATATCACATGAAAATTTTATTGGGGGATTTCAATGCTAAAGTAGGACGGGAGGATATTTTTAGACCAACTATTGGAAAAGAGAGCCTACACGCAATTAGTAGTGACAATGGAGTTAGATTAGTCAACTTTGCCACATCGAAAAATTTAATTGTCAAAAGTACAACATTCCCCATAAGGATATACATAAATATACTTGGACTTCTCCAGATGGATTGACACACAACCAAATAGATCACATCTTGATAGATAAACGGAGACATACTAGTATAATAGATATTCGAACTTTCAGGGTGCAGACTGTAATTCTGACCATTATTTGGTGATTGGAGAATTAAGAGAAAGATTATCAGTAGCCAAACGAGTAGAGCAACAAGTTAATATTACTAAATTCAATATTTTGAAATTAAAGGATGAGGAAGCTAAGCAAAATTACCAGGTCGAAATTTCGAATAGGTTTGCCACTTTAGAAAGTTCTGACGAAGTTGAGAAAGAATTAGATGTTAATAGCGTGTGGGAAAATATCAGAGATAGTATCAAAATTGCAGCTGAGCAGAGCATAGGTTATTATGAAACTAAGAAAAAGAAACCGTGGTTTGATGAAGATTGTTGCATGGTAGTAGAAAGAAGGAAACAGGCAAAATTGAAATTCTTACAGGATCCAGTTGAGGAGAAGAGAGATAATTATTTCAATGAAAGACGGGAAGCAAGTCGTACACTTAGGAATAAAAAGAGAGGTTACTTGAAGGAAAAACTGAATGAGGTAGAAACAAATAGTAAGAATAAAAACATTCGAGGTTTATATAAGGGTATAAAGGAATTTAAGAACGGATATCAGCCAAGGGTAAACGTGATTAAGGATGAGAATGGTGACTTGCTTGCAGACTCTCCATCAATCCTAAACAGATGGAAAAACTATTTTGCGCAACTACTAAATGTACATAGGCCAAATAGAAATAATCGGGACGAAATTGAAATACAAACTGCTGAGCCATTTATACCCGAAACCACGCTTTCAGAAGTCGAAATTGCGATAGAAAATCTGAAAAAGTACAAGTCTCCAGGTATCGATCAAATTCCAGCAGAATTAATACAAGAGGGTAGGAGTGCATTATATAGCGAAATTTATAAACTTGCACTTGCTATTTGGGAAAAGGAAATTGTACCAGAACAATGGAAGGAGTCCATAATTGTACCCATTTTTAAAAAGGAGGACAAAACCAACTGCGGTAACTTTCGAGGAATATCACTTTTGTTGACGTCGTACAAAATTTTGTCCAATATTCTTTTGAGAAGATTAACTCCGTACGTAGATGAAATTATTGGGGATCATCAGTGCGGTTTTCGGCGTAATAGATCGACTATTGATCAGATTTTTGTATTCGACAGATAATGGAGAAAAAATGGGAGTATAAGGGTACAGTACATCAGTTATTCATAGATTTCAAAAAGGCGTATGACTCGGTTAAGAGGGAAGTATTATATGATATTCTTATTGAATTTGGTATTCCCAAGAAACTAGTTCGATTAATTAAAATGTGTCTCAGTGAAACATACAGCAGAGTCCGTATAGGTCAGTTTCTATCTGATGCTTTTCCAATTCACTGCGGGCTAAAGCAGGGAGATGCACTATCACCTTTACTTTTAACTTCGCTCTAGAATATGCCATTAGGAAAGTTCAGGATAACAGGCAGGGTTTGAATTGAACGGGTTACATCAGCTTCTTGTCTATGCGGATGACGTGAATATGTTAGGAGAAAATACACAAACGATTAGGAAAACACGGAAATTTTACTTGAAGCAAGTAGAGCGATCGGTTTGAAGTAAATCCCGAAAAGACAAACTATATGATTATGTCTCGTGACCAGAATATTGTACGAAATGGAAATATAAAAATTGGAGATTTATCCTTCGAAGAGGTGGAAAAATTCAAATATCTTAGAGCAACAGTAACAAATATAAATGACACTCGGGAGGAAATTAAACGCAGAATAAATATGGGAAATGTGTGTTATTATTCGGTTGAGAAGCTCTTATCATCCAGTCTGCTGTCCAAAATCTGAAAGTTAGAATTTATAAAACAGTTATATTACCGGTTCTTCTGTATGGTTGTGAAACTTGGACTCTCACTCTGAGAGAGGAACATAGGTTCAGGGTGTTTGAGAATAAGGTGCTTAGGAAAATATTTGGGGCTAAGCGGGATGAAGTTACAGGAGAATGGAGAAAGTTACACAACACAGAACTGCACGCATTGTATTCTTCACCTGACATAATTAGGAACATTAAATCCAGACGTTTGAGATGGGCAGGGCATGTAGCACGTATGGGCGAATCCAGAAATGCATATAGAGTGTTAGTTGGGAGACCGGAGGTAAAAAGACCTTTGGGGAGGCCGAGACGTAGATGGGAAGATAATTTTAAAATGGATTTGAGGGAGGTGGGGTATGATGATAGAGACAGGATTAATCTTGCACAGGATAGGGACCACTGGCGGGCTTATGTGAGGGCGGCAATGAACCTTCGGGTTCCTTAAAAGCCATTTGTAAGTAAGTAAGTTGTTTTCTATGTATTCAGTAAATGGCGCTTGGCCCACTATGGTTCTGTACCCTTAAAATATATTATATTATATTATATTATATTATATTATATTATATTATATTAGGCCTACATTACATTATATCAGAAGTTACTGTAATAACATTATAGTATTATGTCCATCTAGAGAAACTACACTTTCCAATGGTGAAATAATAATTAATTATACAAATCGGTTAATTTAGCTTCTGATATTACTTCATACAAAAACAGAAACATTCTCTGTAGGCAATATTTCATAGCTTTCGATTGTTGTTGTCCAAGGCCCCTTATAGACGAAGTCATTTGTTTTTTATTTCGTAACAAACATACAGGCAGACAGACAGACATACAAACAAAAATCTGAAAAAGCGATTTTCGGTATCAGGGTGGTTAATTATATATTTTAGGACCAATTATTTTTGGAAAATCCAAAATTACCAGAAAAATTTCGGCTACAGATTTATTATTATTATTATTATTATTATTATTATTATTATTATTATTATTATCATTATCATTATCATTATTATTATTATTCTTATTATTATATTTACCACTCGATATTAAACGTAACACTAGTTTCCGCCTCTAGGAGGTCTAAGCTGTCATGCATCATACAAACAATAGAAATAGCGTGTTCTTTTCACCACTTAGAATTTTTCCGACAACTTTACTTACTAATTGCAGTAGATTGTGACGAAGAAAGTCAGTTTGAAAATTTATTAAACAAACTTTAGCATTCCTCGTATCAAAACAGTGTTCTTTCTATGCGATACATTGTTTTATTCTAAGCAAAACAATGTTTCCTTGCAATCAGTATCTATTAATATATTCTTTCGCAAAATTTATCGCGAAATTTAAGAAATTTATATTTGTGTGATTAATTTAAAATATATTATGATATTTGAACGTACTTTCATATATTTATTTTATGAATTATAAGAAGGAAGTTATTGCAATAATTTAAACATAATTCGGTTCTTGAGATTTTTGCTGAAAAATACGGTTTCAATAACACGGATACTCAAGGAAATGTTTTATGCTTTCTAGCTGTGGCAGCATTTTTCTCGTAAATATATTTTGTCCTTATTCATTATGCCAGTCTCTTTATTCGTAAATAATACAGTGTACCTACCATATTAATGTTAATATGAAGTTAATCCTTCTTCATGTGTGTCATTTTTAAAATGGAGTAATAGATATAGAAAATATTGTAATGTGAGCGCAATTGTTTAGCTTATACAGCTAAAAAAATTAGATCACTTGAAAATGTTCTATTTTTATTGCTAATAAAATATTTATTTCTAGTGCAATGAAATTACTACATAATTATATACACTACGTTATAAAATGTATATTTTAATAAATTATTAATGTACCAATTTATTGTTTTCCGGAAACGATAGATTTGTAATTAACAAATCCGCCTTGTATTCCGGATGTCCAGGGTCCGATTCAAGGGATAAGTTATTCTTATCTGGGTTTTTCGTGGTTTTCCATGTCTTTCTAGGCGAGTATTGGGATACTACTTATCTATTACAAGAACCCACAAATCACATCCTTCACCATATAATTTTTTTTCATGTTCTCACCCACATTTTCCAATGTTACACACACTTAAATCACAAAACTAAAATTATTTCAATCATATATTATTATAATATAGTAATCTCTTAAATTGACTGAGAACATTGGGAATTAGATCATTAGCTTTCCCAATGAAAATTTTCATATAAAGTAATTTTTATCCCGAAAAGAAAGGTCAACGAAGAAGGGGGCGTCTTTGTCCGCTTTGCAAAGAAAAGGATTCCTATAAGCATATTTTATTAATGTGTGTCGAATTGGAACATGTACGGAGAAAATATTTACCACCCTCGATGCTAAGTCAGAATAGGAGTTCGCTTGCATGTCTTGACCTCAGGGGGAATAGAGAATGGGAACAAAAGACAGGATTGTTCCTCTTGAAGGCGAGAAAGATTAGAACTGCAGCTGTTGGAGTTTGCGACGCGAACTGAGGAAGGGATAATAGTATCCACCCAACTGTACACTTTTAGGTCTTTTAGGTTAGAATATATTATATAATGTGTTTCATTGTGTCATTTCCATTTTAATGTGTGTGTTCTTTTAGAGAGTAGTTGGATGTAATCATGGGTGGGGGGGGGGAACCTACAAAGGAGGACTTGTTTCGGATACAAAGCACGTACGGTCAGAAGACCCGTGCATTGGATTTTCGGCAAAATTATGATAATATAAAATTTGTATGTATAATATTACTCAATAAATCAATCTATCTATCTACTATCCAACATTCTGTATTGAAATTTTTTGTGTGTATTTATGCATGTCATATCTACAATATGATGCAAGATGACTTCTCTACCTTTGATAGATTATATGATAAAAAATAAATTCATTAAAAAATGGTCAAATATCAGTATTTTCTTCTAACACAAAATAAAAATAAATATTATTTATTAAGGAATGTAGTTGAAAGACAACGAGATTTTAAACATGAGTTTCAACAATAAATGAAAGAGAGAGAACATAAAAAATTAACAAGTTTATGAGTTGTGAGGGAAACGCTTCATCACTGTACATTGAACTGCCACAATTTTGAATTTTGAAAAAAAAAAATATATATATATATATATATATATATATATATATATATATATATATATATATATATTTCTTAAATGGTAAAAATAATTTTTTCATATAACAGAACTACAGTGTTTTACACATACCAATTTTTATTATTGTACAAGATACAGTAATGGAGGAAAAAATGTTTAATATTTCCAAAAATTTTATTGCTGTAAGCTGTACTTAACCCCTTAAAGAATAACCTTCGGAAATTAATGACCACTGGTTCTGAAATGTTTTCCTGGCCAAACTCTTTAGTAAAATCTTCCTCTTGTAATTTCACCGCGTGTTTCACGCATTTTACCCAGGTGTCAATTGTCACATTATCAAGTTCCTTATTTACACGTTCTTCCACATCCCACATTTTGAAAGTTTTGTTATTTCTAGCGACCTTCACCTGGACCGAAATTAGTTCTATTGCATTATACCGGCAATGATAAGGTGGGAGTTTTATCATTTCATGCCCCATTTCATTGGGCAGCTGATAAAGTTCATACATTTTTCACTGCTTTAAAGGCAACACTTTTTCCAAAAGTTCTGACTTAATTTCTGTGGGAGAAAAACTAGCACCTTTACTTTTCACCCATTCACTGATTTCATCTTTTTTAGAGGAGGTATTTGGTGTTCTATTAATGGTAACGGAATGGTATGGAGCGTTGTCCATTATATTTATACTTCCTTCCTGTAGTTGATTTAGAAATCTGTTTAAGAACCAATCGCGAAATAATTGTGCCGTCATTTCTTCGTGATAATCACTGGTTTTCTTTGATCTGAATACCCATTTACTACCTGGAACAAAACCTGTTTCAGCTGATCCTACATAAGTCTACCTCCCTTTCTTAAAGGCACTTTAAGACCTCCATTTCTATTTGAGTCTTGCCAAACATATTTCAGAGAATGATTTTTGTTGACTCACGTTTCATCAAGGTAAAATGTGGGTCGAGTGTCACCTGATGATCTGATCATTTGCATTTTGCGCAGAAACTTCAGTCTTGCGGCAACAATATCATTCCGTTCCATTAGATATTTTCGCCAAGGAATGGTTTTCCTGTAGCGAAATCCCAACCGATTCAATAATCTTTTAGTGGAAGAAACTGAACCTGATTAATTTTTTTTCTAAGCAGTAGGCCTACGGTTATTTTGTCAGCTGTCGGAAATTTTCCGTTATCGTAAAAGTAAAAAATTGTACGTCGTACAACGTCTTCTTGGAAGTCGTCTAGATTTGTAACTCTTTTAGGAACATTTATATGCTTTCTAGAAGAATGGAACAATTTATCGGCACCCTGTGTTTGCGCTCTTTTAACTTCTCTGCATTCACGGGACACTGTAGAGACACTTAAAGAACACGCCTCGGCAGTCAGTGCTTGGCATTTTGAAAAGTTCAGATTTTTACGCATTTCTTCAGAAGAGTATTTCCTAAAGAAATTATAAACTCTAAACACCATTTTCCGAATTTTACTGCCATATTCACTCGATCCACCATTCCCACTTGTACTGGGCTCACTAAGAGACATATTAATTGTTTTGAGAATGCCAAATTGCCAACACACGAAAAATATATTACATTACACTTTCATATACCGTACTTTAAACAGATCCAACTGCACACAACACCATCAGAAATCGAACTGACATTTCAATTCAGTAGTCTCTCTTCTCTCCTCTCACAAACAGATAACTCTGTTTATAATCTGAAGGGACCCTTCGTTTGAAGCTGTAAGTTTATGGTTCTCAAAATTCTTACACATGATAAACATCACTTATCGCATCGCAGCAGTATAAACATCGTCCACTACTTCATTGCTGGAAGTCAACGCATAAGGAATGAGACAGAGGTCACTGTGACGGAAAAATTGGAAATCTTACGAAATTACGATGAAACAGTACGCCTATTCTTAATCATAAAAAAACTCTCTGATTCATTAGAAATCCCATCATCCACATTAAGGACAATAATAAAAAATCTCGACTTAATCTTTGCAGCTGCGACGTCGGAAGGATGTAAGCGCAGGGAAGTGAAGTGTGACAAACATGAGGACTTGGAAACACGCACACGGCAAATAACTATAAATTACTTTTTTTTTCGAAAGAATTGAGTACAGTACATATCGTAAATGTCTTTGTCGTACAGTACAGTAATTACATAATGGAGTAATACTGTATTACCTTTCATGAATCACGTATTTCAATAAAGAAAAATGCTAATAGATACTGTATATAAGTCGAAATTAGTATACCCGTCTAATACGCGGTCCCGATTAATACGAAGTTTAAACGCGGTCCCTTGAACAGCGTCTTATCGGGGTTTTACCGTATTAACCCATAAAATTGGAACCACTGGTGGTAGAAATATGCATATATATACATGCAGGGCCCCAGCAACATACCAATTTTCCCAGCGCACTTGTTATTTGATTTTGAGATTTCTTAGCGGCGACTATGCGGCGGATCTGCGTAGCCCGTATGTTGCAAAGCAGCACTGCCGCCATTGGCTATCGCCGATAAGCAGACACACCTGCAAACGTCAGGAGGTTTGAGCGCGACTGTAATGGCATATTCTAGAGGCAAGTTAAAAAGTAAAGGTGATAGTGCATCACCCTGCTTTAGTCCGCAGTGAATTGGAAAAGCATCAGATAGAAACTGGCCTATACGGACTCTGCTGTAAGTTTTACTAAGACACATTTTAATTAATCGAAATAGTTTCTTGGGAATACCAAATTTAATAAGAATATTATATAAAACTTCTCTCTTAACCGAGTGATACGCCTTTTTTAAATCTATGAATAACTGATGTACTGTACCCTTATACTCCCATTTTTTCTCCAATATCTGTCGAATACAAAAAATCTGATCAATAGTCGATCTATTACGCCTAAAACCACACTGATGATCCCCAATAATTTCATCTACATATGGAGTTAATCATCTCAAAAGGATATTCGACAAAATTTTGTACGACGTCAACAAAAGTGATATTCCTCGAAAGTTACTACAGTTAGTCTTGTCCCCCTTCTTAAAAATATGTACGATTATGGACTCCTTCCAGTGTTCTGGTACAATTTCCTTTTCCCAAATTGCAAGTACAAGTTTATAAATTTCGCTAGATAATGCCCTTCCACCCTCTTGTATTAATTCTGCTGGAATTTGATTAATACCTCGAGACTTATTGCAAGTTCTTGTATGTATCGTAAATATTTTCTTTTTACAACCTCTCAAGAGGCTTAAAATCTCCACATTTTGGGAATCCTGCCGGTACAGGCGGGTATTGCTCAGGATCTCCTACTTGTAGAGTGAAAGACATGCCCACCACATGATGGTCCAGGTAATGGCAGTGGAATAACCAGAATCCTGAAACACAAACAAGTTGATTCGTGGGCTATTGAGGGTTACAGTAGTGCTGAGATGTATCCTTCTTTTGTTAAGAAAGCTTAAGAACCTTAGAATTTTTGTCAGAAATAAGTGTCATGCAGCCATTATTCTGTACGCAGTAAACGAGACTCGAAATATACAGGGTGTTTCAAAAATACCGGGCATAATTTCAGGTATGTATTTCCCACATGTAGACAATCAAAATAGTTCATTACAACATGTGTCCGGAAATGCTTCATTTCCGAGTTATGCCCCTCACAACTTTGAAATTCACCGGAACGTTTTTCTTTCCGCACGTCGTTGTCATTACAGAAGATGTTCAAAATGTCCACCTCCTGCTTGAATACATACCTCACATCGATGTCTCATTGACCTGCGAACACGATCCCAAACTCCAGGAGTATTGCGTATGTCCTGAGAACATGCCACAATTCGATTCCGAAGGGATTCCAAATCAGGCACCGGAGACGAATAAACCAATGATTTTAAATGACCCCACAAGTAGAAATCGAGAGGGTTCAGATCAGGTGAGCGTGGAGGCCAAGCAATTAGGCCACCTCTACCTATCCATCGATCAAGAAACTTTCGATTCAAGTACCAGCGAGCCGTACGACTGAAGTGTGCAAGAGCGCCATCATGCAAGAAGTGAATGTGTTGATGATTGATCAGTGGACTGTCTTCTAAAACATGAGGTATGGTGTTTTCCAGGAAGTTTGTGTACAGCTGCCCCGTAAGTCTGTTTACCCTACATGGGGTCCAACTAATCGATCACCAATGATACCGGCCCACATGTTGAGGGAGAACCGCACCTGGTGATGAGATGGAACAGTTGCACGTGGGTTTTCATACGCCCATACATGCTGATTGTGGAAATTTGTTATGCCATCTCGTGTGAACTGTGCTTCGTCTGTAAATAATACTAAGGCAGGAAAGTTCGGATTTACACCACACTGCTGCAAGAACCACTGACAGAACCTAACTCGTTCGTGCAGGGTAATCTGCTGGTGACAGGGCCTGTACACGTTGCAAATGATAAGGATACAATTGATGCTCTTTCAACAGTCTCCAGACACTCGTATGAGGAACATTGACTTGCAACGCTACCCTTCGTGTGCTGATAGAAGGAGTCATGTTCACAGACTCCAGAATCTCCTCCTGTACTTCTGGAGTTGTAGATCTTGGTCGTCCCCTTCCCAAACCAGGAAAGTTAAATTTTCCATACTCGCACAGACGGTAATGGAGACGTACAAATGTCTTCCGATCTGGACATTGTCGCTGTGGGTACCTCTCCTGGTACAAACGACGAGCCAGCGCAGCATTGCCGTCCGCCTTACCGTACATGAATTGTATCTCTGCCAGCTCTTGATTTGAATACATGTCGCACCGTCTAACGCCTACACAACACTGAATGTAACCCTCGCCTCGAAATGAAGTGTCAGAGTGCCCTCTTAATGTCTCCTTTGACGGCAACGACCTCTGGAAAGGAAAACGTTCCGGTGAATTTCAATGTTGTGAAGGCCATAACTCGGAAATAAAGCATTTCCGGACACATGTTGTAATGAACTATTTTGATCGTCAACATGTGGGAAATACATACCTGAAATTATGCCCCGTATTTTTGATACACCCTGTATAGGGTAAAGGTTGGTAACACTGTGATACCAGTTTTGTGCAGCATCTTCTCCAAAAACATTCCCTCAATACGTTGACGCAAAAAAAAAAAAAAACGATTTTCCTCTCGCTTAGTAAAACTGTAAGAAATTCTCAAAAATAACTATCACAATATTATTCATATCACAATATTACCAACTTTACCCTACAGAAAGTACATCTACTAAAACGGATAGCTTTTGTTTTACAAACACTGTTAATCTGAACACAAGAAAAGTATAATTAAACAACACACGGTTACAAAGTAAATAAAATTTTACACAGACGGTATTTTTCTTATGAGGAAAAAGAAGAAATTAAAGACTGAAATATAATTATAGAACGAAAATTCTGTCCACAACGAGTGTTACTTTTCACATACTTAAATACAATTTGAATATCTGAGAACGGTTGAGTAAATTAAATTATTTTCTTTACCCAGTGTTTCTCTTCATAGGAATAAATTAAAATATGGACAAGTATTTGGATATCTTGGTAGTTCTTTTTGAGAATGTATTACAATTTTACTGAGCAAGAGAAGAACCAGTTTTGTGCAGCAACTTCTCCACAAACATTCCCTTAATACGTTGACCCAAAAAACCGATCTCCCTTTCACTCAGTAAACTTGTAATAAATTCGCAAATAACTATCACAATATTACTCATATCAAATTATTGCCAACTTTTACCCTACAGGTCATAAATCTACAAAAACCATAGCTTCTTTTACAAACAGTGTTAATCTGAACAAAGGAAAAGCATTATTAAACAACACGCTGTTATAAAAATAAATAAAATTTTTCACGGAGAGCATTTTTCTTATGAAGAAAAGGAAGAAAGTAAACACCGACAAATAATTACAGAATGAAAACTCTGTCCACAACCAGTGTTATTTTTGACATAGTAAAATAAAATTTCAACATCTGAGCACGGTTGAGTAAATTAAATTATTTTTGAGACATTTTTTCTGTTCACAGGAAAAAAAATTGAAATATCGACAAATGTTTAACAAAACATAAATTTTCCAACCACGTTATTTTTAATACAGGAAGAGAGAAATTAAGTTCCAGCACTAGTTTACACAATCTATAACATTCTATACATTTACTACTATACTTAACAGAAGAAAGGACAAATTAATTCTCAGTACGTATTTTATGAAAAGAGAAACTTGTTTTACAAACTGTTGATCATATTTTATAAATTATATATCAATACATGTTTACAAAAACTAAAATGCTTTTTATAGCCCTTAATTTTAATAGACGTAAAATAAAATATCAACTTAAAACAATTTCAAAACGAACTTTGTCATAACCCATGATAACTGTAACAAAACAAAGGGAAAATAAATATGTAAAAATGGGAGCAAAACAAAATCCATTTCACATGCACCGATAATCTTACAAGCAAACATTCTGATGGGGAAGATAAAAAAGTTAATTTTTTTCTTCCACCATGTTAATAATGTCGAAATATGCGCTCGGGCGCGGGTTCGATTCCTGCTTGAGCTGATTACCCAGTTGGG
>JAJSOF020000031.1:67733005-67747626 GCA_025594305.2 Periplaneta americana
GGATAGAAAGAAGTGCTTGATGTCGGTTTCGAAGAGTTGTAAGAAATTGAAAGCGCGATAACAGATAATTCGAGTAGAAGTATGCATGATTCTAAACAGAAAGACAGTGAATATATTATTCTTCGTTTCTTCAGACGCACCCATAGAAAGTAACTGGAGGAAGGTGTTATATGGTCAAATATACGAGCATTGCAGATGAATCGTATGCACACATTATGAACACGTAGTCTCTCAGCTAAGAGTGAACTTACATTAGTTAGCAAGGAATCGCAGTAATCAAAATGGGGCATTACAAGCATCTGAATAAGATTCTTTTAGACTAAGTGGTAGAAATTCTTTTCATATGGTACAATGGTGCTTTACAGATTATAATTCAGTTTGCTTTTTACGTATCTGTGTGAGAAAGGGTTTTAATCATTAACTCTAATAAAAACTAAGTACCGAAATCGACTCGATGTATGTGACGATCTCCGATTTAAGCTTACCAGCATACATGCAAATATAGAACAACTGTGCAAGAATCGGCAGGCTCATCCATCTCATTAATGTGAGTACCAACATTTATTTATTTTGTTTAGTCAGTAAGTTAAAGATTATCCAAACTCTAATAGCCTTGATTTATTTAAAACGAAAATGAATTTTTTTCTATTAACATTAATTTAATTAGTTAATACTAATATAAAATTAAATGAATTGAATTAATTTTAATTAATTAATTTTGTTTTGAAATATAAATATACTGGTATTAAAATATAGGCCTACTACAAAAATGGTAAATTTGCTTTCGAAGGGAGCAAGAGTAAGGTGGTGCGCGGAACTGTTCTGACTGAAAAAAGTGCTCCCCACTTCAAAAAAGTTTGAGAAATTCTGGCTTTACTGATTTGTTTAATAATAGCCCTTACTAATGAGAGAAACTCGATGATGTATTTATAAGTTAAGCTTTTTCTTCGTAACAAGACTATTTCAGTTTCACTCTAGCATATGCTTAATCGTTCTCTTTACACAAGATGTTCGAAGTTTGCCCAAGTTACATTCCGTAGCTAAAACAGCGCGCTGACTTGACGCGTAAGAATTAATAAGTCGATGAATCCTGAATAAATTAACCAAACTTAAAATAGGATTGAGTTTTTATAAAAAATTGGTCAAAAAATCAATTTTCTGTCTTTTATTCAAAAATATCCCTTATGCACTTAGGAAGTTGATAGTGGTAGGTTTCTTGCCTCTACGTCTTCTTTTAGGTCCAGGAGCAATTTTCATATAGGCCTGCTCCATAAATCAGTATTTTATCTCTTTTCACAAATTTTCCTTTCTCTCGAGAACTAATTGTTTTATTTAGTAAAGATTATTATTTTCATTTGTCCTGCAGAATATATCTGTTATGGTAATAATTAATATTAGAGTAGAAAAATTCTCTCCGTCGCCGGGAATCGAACCCGGGTCGTTGGTTCTACGTACCAAGCGCTCTCACCATCGAGCTACGCCAAGTCCAATCCACAGCATCGGATCAAACTCTCCTCCTCCAGTGTTTTTCCCTTTGTGGTCTGACTCCAAGTTGGGCACGTATGTTGACATTTTATTAAGTCAACTGCCATTATACAAGGAGCGCATTCAGTTGAGTGACTTGGTGGCCGAGATTCCACAGTAATGTGCACAGTAATCTGTACAGAAATATGCACTGTTGCTAGAGGAATTTACAAAAGATTATTATTCTTATTGGTCCTACAGAATATATCTCTTATGGTAACAATTCTGTAGTGCTCGGGAAAAGTGACACTAATCAGTTTCCACAAACCTTTTTTTGATAATTTATTGACAACTTACGGGACATCTGTTCCCTTGGAAAGAAATACATAGGTATTCCTCCTATTACAATAATTCATACAGAAAAAAATCAAATCGACATAAACCAGTTTAAGTTGTCAATAAATTATCAAAAAAGGTTTGTGGAAACTGACTTATGTCACTTTTCCCAAGCACTGCAGAATTAATATTAGAGGAAGTTTTCTCCTCTAATATTAATAATTTTTTTAAGTTCAAAATGTTCAATACGCATGCAGTTTTAAAGAAATTGAATTAAAATATTGGTACGTGTCCATGCATATATTACCTGAGATCAAACGATGAGAAATGTTAAATATGTTGATAATTAAGAGCTACAAATGATTATATACATAAATAAATAAGTTATGAATAAAATAATTGTCTGACTTTTTAAATTTATTGTGCGTAAATTGCTCTAGATATCATGAACTTTTCAACGTTAAACATGGCCGTAAATCATTTTTTCATACGGATCCTGATTTACGGGCAATAGTTTAACATTGAGAAATCCATTATATCTAGGCTAGTTTACGCATTATAAATTAAAAGAGAACCATATTTTGTATTTACTTAATGATTCCCAGACGTAATGTCCATACGATAGATTGTCCATAAAATTTAGTTCACACCAGAAATATCCCTGTTGAAATGTCTGCAATCATAATGTTCATTTGTTAAAATGTCGATTATTAAATCTGCAGAATAACACATACAACATTTATGCTATATGAATCCTATAGTTACCTACGCTTTGTTGTGAATGTTCTTTTTGGGAATATGTTTCAATATGCAATTTTGTTAAAAGTTTTAAATTGAGTCTAGGATGGCAGATCAGCCAGAAGTTATGCTGTCGCAAAAGGCTAAATCCCTTCTTTCTTATATGGTTTTTGTTAGCACCACTATGACTTCAATAAGGATAGAACTAAAATTTAATGAATATACATCCAGTTCAGGATTTGTAATGCTTGCATGACCACCAACATTAACCTCGACCATGTTGAAATCTTAAGGCATGATAAGAACAAACATTTTCATGGACCTGATAGAGCCGGAATACGACTTAAACGCATATTAAATCGTGTTAAAAATATACATTAGCAAGAACTGAAGTCAACGAATCTCCTTAATTGCTATTAGCTATAAATAATACAGGGACATCATTTTATTTTTACTTCAATTTTTATTGTACCTGAGTTTTTTAATGTACTTCACTCCCACCCCTTCAATCGTCTTCCACACAGATCCAAGACCGCGTATACAGTCATAGTAGCCACAGTACGTTTCAAAAATATGTTCGCATTTTCCAGTGACGAAAGAGCTTTCAATATTGAATCATTTTCGCACAGGTACCGTCGTCCACTTGCCTACGTCGTATCCCGGTTTCCCCAACCAGCTTTTATTCGCCAGCTAGTGGCTGGGCTGTCTTAGCTCTTTTCTGAGAACATTAATTTCTGTTAGGAATTGGACGTCTACGTAATATTATACAACTGTTTAAAATAACTTAAATAAAAGGGCCTCGTTAAGTAATTAACTGTCACGTGAGTTCCCTCCTTTCTACGACCCTACGACATAACCACTTGGACGGATAGTAGATAGCATGTCTGAGTAATTTTATCTTTTCGGGCAGAAGTGAAGATTGAATTTACAGTACGTAAGGGACTCTTTTATAGAGTAGGTACAGAATATTATTTCAACATGAGTTACTAGTACGAGGAACTGATAATTGGAATTAAGTACAATATGCTATAGTGCGATAATATGCACATTAGAAGTGAAGCCTGTATCGAAATGTGTTTAATATCCATATTATGATTATTTTTCAATTTAACTTCATTCTCTATATTGTACGCTAATGTGTTGTAGACAGTATAATATACACTGCATAATGAATACGTCCACATGGACAGCTCAGTTCGTGAGTAAAAACACTCATTGTTAATACTGTACTGTATTTTGATTAAACAAAAACCTAATGAAAATGATTAAACTCAAAAGCGCAATATTTCCTAGTTTACATAAATGGATGAACTACTTTTCTTCCCTCCTATACCTAGTAAAGTGATTTGTTTGTATATTACGTCAGTATCATCGAACTCCAGTCGTGGAAGGGGATAGCAAACGACGTTGATCCAGAGGTATAGGCAAGTTAATATTAAAAATGTTAGAAAAAATAAAATGATGTCCCTGTATTAGTTTCCATTTTATTAATTTTTGTATCCATGACATTTTGGTGCTAAAATTATTTGCATTTTTGGACCTTTTAGAATTCTAAATTTCCAGTCTCTAATGGCCTTTGTGCAGTCACTGAGCACGGCCGCTCCTTCGCTGTGTAACAGCTCACCGGAAAGATACGTCGGAATGACGTAGGCCAGGTATAGATAGAGGATAGTACACGCAGCTATCTGGTGTAGTGTGTATTATCAGTAGCTATTTAACTTTGCATATCTACGGCTTACATAATGGAGGAATCTAAAATGCTTATTTTTTCACAGCAGCTGGAGTCAATACTTATCTGCCACAAAAGTTTGAAAGAAAGAGGAAAACATGATATAATGCGTCATTACTAGTCCACACATAGAGATACGATGGTTTTGTTGTTGAAGATCGAAGTAAAAAGGTTCAGGAGTTGAAAATCGCATTATTGCATGAGGTAGGGTAGACTACGTTATAATTTATTAATCTTCAACAATTTAAATCTCTCGCTTCACGGAAAAGTCCAGCTCATTGTTGATATGTTGAATAAATTACGGGATTCTAGTCGTAAAATTACCCTTTTCGTAAGTCAGTTTCGGGAAGGTAATATGGCTCACTTTCCAACGATAGAAACTGCTCGTGATGAAGCCATGTTAAACGGTTATGTACCAATATTAATTGAAATTCAAAATGAATTTAATTCTAGGTTCCAAGATCTTGTCCCAATAGGAAAGAAGTTTAAATTTATCATAATAAATTCCTTCAACACCAGTTGAAACAGTTTCATAAGATTTACAGCTTGAAATTACTGATCTTCAATGTGGCCTAAGGGCAAAAGACCGTTTGAATAATACTACTATTCTGGTTGAGTTTTACAAGACTAAACCTCAACAATAATATCCACGACTACACAAGCTGGCTGTGTGTGCTATGTTTGGCTCAACATTTATAGTTGTGAGCAACTGTTTTCTATTATAAACTATAATAAAGGCAGACATCGACTGTAACTGATGTTTCATTACCGATCAGTACTGTTTCTTTCAGCTGCCAACAGCGAAAAACCCCGTTTTGATGTACTGATAAATAAAAATATAACAAAATGATATTTTATATTTAAGTAGCTATAGAGTTTCTATTATTTCTGTAACATAAATATTTCTTTATTAATTAATAATAGTCCAAGATAGTTTTGTAAAACATTGAACGCGAATTCATTTCATGAATACTCGCACTAGTATTTTTGTATACATTTTGTACGAGATCATCTCTTCTTCCAGTCCACCCTTATACAGAGCGCGCCATTATCTGTATCCCGCTCTCGAGCTGTGAACCGACCTGGAGAGCGCAAACCTTGTGCAGGCCTCTATGTTGTCATCTAATAAAATTGTAATTTTATATTAAAGGAGCTGATTTCTTGTTAGCACTTTGCAAACGGTGTCCGTACAGTTCATTAAAAATATGGCCGGCTGAACGAAGCCCGTGTACCTTACGTGCCGGCAATTGTGATCTATTGTAATGAAACAGAACTTAACCGACACGTTCTTCGTTCATGTCTCACTTACATTTAGTTCGCCTTCTTTCCACAACAGCGTGTTCTCACCAGTCAGTATTAAACGTAACACTAGTTTCCGCCTCTAGGTGGTCTAAGGTGTCATGCATCATAGAAACAACAGAAATAGCGTGTTCTTTTTATTACTTAGAATTTTTGCGGCAACTTTACTTACTAATTGCAATAGATTGTGACCAAGAAAGTCAGTTTAAAAATTTATTAAACAAACTTTAGCATTCCTCGTATCAAAACAGTGTTCTTTCTGTGCGATACATTGTTTCATTCTAAGCAAAACAATGTTTCCTTGCAATCAGTATCTATTAATATACTGTATTCTTTCGTAAAATTTATCGCGAAATTTAAGCAATTTATACTTGTGGGATTGATTTAAAAGATATTATGATATTCGAACGTACTTTCATATAATCATTTTATGAATTATAAAAAGGAAGTTATTGCAATAATTTAAAAATAATTCGGTTTCGAGATTTTTGCGGAAAAATACGCTTTCAACAACACGGATACTCAAGCAAATGTTTTATGCTTTCTAGCTGTGGGCAGCATTTTTCTCGTAAATATATTTTGTTCTTATTCATTACGCCAGTCAGTTTATTCGGAAATAATACAGTGTACCTACCATATTAATGTTAATATGAAATTAATCCTTCTTCATGTGTGTCATTTTTAAATTGGAGTAATAAATGTAGAAAATATTGTAATGTGAGCGCATTTGTTTTGCTTATACAGGTAAAAAAATTAGATCACTTGAAAATGTTCTATTTTTTTTTACTACTTATAAAATATTTGTCTAGTGCAATGAAATTACTACATAATTATATACACTACGTTGTAAAACGTACATTTTAATAATTTATTTATGTATTAATTTATTGTTTCCTCAACACGATTGATTAGTAATTAACAAATCTGCCTTATATTCCGGATGTCGGGGTTCGATGCAAAGGGATCGGTTATCCTTATCTTGGTTTTTCGTGGTTTTCATGTCTTTCTAGGCAAGTACTGGGATAGTACTTATCTATTACAAGAATCCACAAATCACATCCATCTCAAACTTAAAATCCTTCACTATATAATTTTGTAGGTCTATGCCATGTTCTCATCCACATTTTCCAATGTTACACACACGCTTAAAGGACAAAACTAAAATTATTTCAATCATATACTGGGTGTTCATTTCAAAGTGAGTCTCTGACGTCACTGTTGTGAATCAACGATTTGAAGCGAGTTTCAGCTTTTTATGTCATATAAAAGTTTTTATTAATCAAGGCGTTCAATTTGAACTTGGGAACGTGTTTGGTATAACTTAACGTCGAAAGCAACAGATGGCGGTCTGTACTGTCTGTCTCTTTCGAACTGCGTTTTGTATTGTTATAAATAAATTACGCAGGGTTTTGTTATCATCGGTTGCGTACAGCAACATTCACACATTTACAAATCCCATGTTGACCGTCGAAGTTAATTTATACAGCAAATACGTTAGAAATTTCCCATATCCTGACAGTAAAAAAAAATCACCTCAGTACATGTTTCCAAACAGTTTACATTTGCGTTCACTATCGCCGACTAAAAAATTTTGCAACTTTTATTTATCAAAATAAGTTTCTTACAGAATGAACGCATCAAAACAAAATAAATATCCTTAAAATTGAAAATGATACCTCTGGGCATCGAAATTTAGGAAGATTTCAGAAAAATTCCAGGCTCTTTAACGAGACTAGCCATATTTTGACGGCAAAACTCGTCTAAGTTCCACGAAAAAAGGTTTAGTTTCAACATTACATCAGCCCAGTATTTCAATCAGTTTGAGAAAACCGATACCAGTAATAGGGAATTAGATCATTTGTCTGTCTGAAATGTGCTGTGACAATGGTTGAATCCGGGGCAGAGAACACAGCATAAATTCGCTTGTTTGATGCTCACTTGAAATATCATCTGACACTGATATATTTCGCTGAATGGCTGAATTAATGATAGTACAGTTTTACTTTGTAAATTCAGCCATTTAATGAATTGTTATAAATAAATTAAAAAGAGAAACAGACGTATTTCTCATATTAATTATTTCATTACTTTAGCCTCAGTACGAAACTTTTCTTTATTTTATGTTGCATCCTTTTTATAAATATGTCTCTAAATGGACAAAATAAATGTATGTTCATATGACGTCATTTGTTTTATTTTTAAATAATCTCTCGATCCTCTCAGCTCTTTACACGCATGTCGCGACCTCAGTTTGGAAACCACAGTGATAAATAATATTTCGCTATTGTAATTTTCAATGTTAGTCAAGTTATTGTATAGATAAACCATATTATAATACACAATGCAATACATATACGTATAATAATATTGCAGTTAAAATAGGAACTGAATGTCCTTTTATTTGCATCATTAATATGAACAATGAAAACATGTGTGTGTTTGTTTTTAATTTACAGATAATTGGCTAGAAGGTGTTAGAATATCCAGACTTGGCCAATTTCGTGATATTAAAGTTTTGGTGCAAAAATAAGGTTCAGATTTTAAAAAAAAGTAGTACGTGCTACTTTTTAATGTATGTACATTTTTAGGTTACAGCAAGTTACATGTCAGCATTTTTACCTCAAAAAAATTATAGAATATTTACAAACAAGCAATACAAATAAATAAAAAATGGGCATTCTAAAATGGTTGGTATAATCCTTTTTCGTGATACTGTAAGGGTTTTTTATGTTAGTCCTTAAATTAAAATATTTACCCATATTAAGTAAAATTTTAAATTCCTCAGTCAGATTCATATCTACAACCCAAACAGTTGACGTTCTTTCGGTATTTTAAAAGGCCTTGACACATTTCATGAAACCACTGATCACAATTGACTCATCTTTCACCATGTTTGGCTTCCTCGAAATTTCCTCAGAAAGATCCGCTCAAATCGTTAGGTTTTTCATTCAGCTTTTCTTTAAGCACAGACCTTCTTTGTTTGGCTCCTGAAGATGATGCTGTTACGTTGTCTACGTCTTGTAAAGGTTGAAAATGTCATTCTCACTGACTGCTATTTTGATCCCTTCTGGTGGTTCTTGTCGAACTTGCCAAGAAAAGACGAGCTTTCTCTGCGCAGTTTTTATTTATTTAAGGGGAGAGGATGGTATTGTTTAAAACGTTTTTCATATTTGGTGTAAAATATAAATTTTTTGTATATAGAGCGTTGCTTACGAGGTTATACAAGCTGGCGCATAGCACGATCGAGAGTAGGTCTCTGAGAGTCATGACAATTTCTGCCGCTAGGTTCGCCTCGCTGCACTAAGAAATGATGACTAGTTCCATTACTAAGCATTGTGTATCGTGAAAATAATTTGATTAATTGTGAATTATTGATCGAGTACGAAAATTATAAATATGCCAAGCATATTACAGTCTTATTTGAGATTTATTGATGACTTGTTAAATATCAGTATGCAGATTTTCAGCGTTATTTAATGGAATTTACAATTTTGTTTCCCGAAAGTCTAAATTTGTTGAATTAAAATTTTGCTTCAAAACTACATTGTTCATATGGTTCATTTATTTGGCAAGTTGATTGTTTTTTCAGTTCCGTGTTTTCCTTCAGATTTCGTTCCCTTAATCTATTATAAAATAATATAGTTTGTTTGAACTGGTAATTTACAAAACGGGCTGAACAATTTATAATAAATGGCCCTATTCATTATGAATTATTGAACTAAATTTTCGGAAAAGAATAGTATTTTCAGTTAAATGTCAGTTTTCCTTTAATTTTCCTATTTTCCAAAATCCATTTTCAGTTTTGAGAACTCATTTTTAATCACGGCCGACTTATTGAATATTTTAATTAAATAAACAATAGGCTATTACACGAATGGTTGTATGACCTGCAGATTGCCGACATATTTAGAGCTCAATTCAATTTTTATTAAAAACTGATTCTGCATTAGTATAATTTTTGATTACAGCTGTGATTGGATATTCAAATCCGAAAGTCCTTGACGTGGTTTGATGACATTATTTTTAAAAATGGGTTAAATATTATTATAGTTTATCATGATGCATCTAATTTTTCATTAATTGCACCATAATATTGATGCTATATTGATTTGACATGAAAGTGAAATGTTTTGTGTTTTATGTAAGTAAATGTAGAAGTATCTTTAATTTAGATCTTCATTTCTATAGATACTTGTACCGCTAAATAACTACAAAACTTGAGTAAGATAATAATATTTTTTTAAAAATCAAATATTTTTATACCAAGAAATTAAACACAGTCTTTTCAATGCGCAGTTTTTATTATTTATAGTTGAGAAGATATTGATATGTGCCATTCTCTTCAGTATTAAAAGCGCAAAATTACAGTTCCTAAGGAAAGATCAAAATATTACTTACTGATTGTATTAAGAGGCTTGAAAATTTTGTAGTTTCGCATATCATGAGCAAGATCTCTGAGTAGGATAAAATGATTTTACGCTCTAATTTCAAGTTCTACATGCAGCAGCTATTTGAAAATGCTATTGTTCGAAAGCTTAGCAAACCTGAACATTTTTTTAATTTTGCGTACAATCCAAAATGATGCAAATAGCCTGCTATTCTGACATTAAATATTTGCGATTTTCGCGTTGAAACTCAAAAACAAGTTGGATAGATTCAAGAAAAAGTTATTTCCTTAAAAATCCATCCAGAGGAGTATGTTTCATTATTTGGAAGAAATAATTATCAAAGACCATTATCCTTCATTGAAAATAATTGTTAAAAAATTTTTATTTGAATGATTGTTTTCAGTTCCGTGTTTTTGCTTCAGATTTGCTGTTCCCTCTAATTTGTTATAATTGCTGAAAATGAACTACCAGTTTCTGCTACTTTCAGATATTATTATTATTATTATTATTATTATTATTATTATTATTATTATTATTATTATTATTATTATTATTATTATTATCATCATCATCATCATCAAAATCAAATTAATATAGTTCTTAGCTTGTCTTGCCTTACGGCAATCAATAGCGTTATTCCAGGAAAAGAGTATGATTTACCATCATCATTTATAGTGGCGAAATATTCCACGACAATGGTTAATTATTATTACTGCTGAATATTGACACATATACGATTTGCATTATTTAGGATACAACATACGCAGCAATGCGATTTTAATGTTGAGAATGCAGAGTTTAGTGTAACGTACTCCCCTCATCCTCCAAGCCAAATCAAATATTATTACGACATTACGTAATAAATAAATAAATAAATAAATAAAAATAAATAAATAAATAATAATTACTACAATTATTCGTTGTGATAAAGTACAATTATCACTGCATGGTGTACCGAAAATTTTACTTTATGTTTTCATTAAATTGACATGTCATGAGTGACGACAGAAAACAGCTCAGGGGAGCGAGATTCAGACATTGCTAAAAATGAAATGGGGATTAGGGATAGCAGGTGCGCATGTGCCTATGATCGGCAAGTTCTAAAAAAATATTGTCCCTGAGATTCCTGAGATATTTGTTTATGTTTTGGGAAATGGTCAAATTCGAAAACCATTTCTAATCACATATATTGCAGTCTAACTTCCTAATTAATTTAATTCTAACTCCTAATTTAAAAACTGTTTACACACACTAAAGGTCCCGCGCCGTGGCGTCGTGGTCTGAGGCATCCTGCCTAGAACTCGCGTTACGGAATGCGTACTGGTTCGAGTCCTCATGGGAGAAGAAATTTTCTCATGAAATTTCGGCCAGTGTATGGGACCGGTACCAACCCAGCCTCGTGATGCACTTGGGGAGCTACGATAGGTAGTGAAATCCGGTTGCGAATGCCAGCTATAACGGCTGGGAGGATCATCGTGCTAACCACACGATACCACCATTCTGGTTGGATGATCGTCCACCTCTTCTTCGTCATGTGGGCGTGAGGCCAGCAGCCGCCTGGTCGGTCTAGGCCCTCCACGGACTGTAGCGCCACGGATTATTATTATTACACACACTAAAATATCATAGCATTTGCTATTACTACCCACTACTGGATTAATCTTGCACAGGATAGGGACCGATGGTGGCGGGCTTATGTGAGGGCGGCAATGAACCTGCGGGTTCCTTAAAAGCCATTTGTAAGTAACAGGTTAATCAGCAGGCCTATTAGATATTTATTTCACCGCTGCAAGTTGTGTAAGAAAAATCGCACATTTGTACTAATCATGTATTGTGACTGCTGTTTGCTTTAGTAAAAATCATAACACTTCAACGTCAATATATATTTTTAAAAAGAAATGGATAAGTTAGGCCTACTTACAAATGATTAAATTATGGAGTTAGGAAATGGAAGATAATACAGTAATCTTAATAATAATTGGAATAATAATAATAATAATAATAATAATAATAATAAATGAATATTTGAAAAGGGTAGACAACAGTGTTTATGTAAAATTTATTTATTTATTTTTTTTCATTATTTCCGAAAAGATACGGTGTATGAATTGAACAACAGAAAGGTAGTACCTTAGTTTATAATATGTAATATATTTTAATATCAAGACTGACAGCCTTTTATTGTAATATAATTGAGTCGTAGAAGTTTGGAAATTACGCCTATTGTCCATAAATATTGTACGAAGCATTTAATAAGCAATGGTGAGTCCTTTAAATGCCCCAAATGTCAATGTCATTTAAGTGTTCTGCTATGAATATTTAGTCTAGAACAGCGCTCCGAGCGGCGGAATTGGTATTACGAGGGAACCACTTCAGACTCGTATTTCAAGCGCTATGCGCCAGCTTGTATAATCTCGTAAGCAACGATGAGAGCTCATAGCTATGGCAACTTAACCAAAAAAAAATATTTTGAAAAAAAATATTATTTGAGGGTCCAAATTTGAAAAAATAAATAAAAAAATATATATATATATACCCAATGCAGGATTGTATTAAACCCGATATATCTAAATCGTTTTTAAAGATAGAGTCAAACCGTTTTTGCAATGTATTTGCAAAAGCATGTTCTACAAACTGCCTGTAACAGAATTTTGATATTCGTCTCTACGTTTGTAAAATAAACAATTAAAATTTAATAACAACTTTCTGATTCCCTTTCTTGCAAACAAATGGACGTATTTTTTAAATTAAATCAATTAACAAACTTCTGTTACAGAGAAAAGTTTCCCATTAGTCTAAAGAATGTGTGTTCTAAATTTCATGCATGTATCTTTAATAGTTCAGAAATTATATCCATTTTTATCTGGCAATGTAGCAAAAAAATGAAGTTACTGGAAACCGATAAAAGCGGGCGTGTGATTTAGAAATCCATAGCGCAGGAAGTTTAAAAATGACGTGTCAACATCCGATAAGGGCACAAATACCTACAAAATGTTATGCAATGCATTCCACACATATCAAAGGGTGTTGTAAAGAAATTTTTTTTTTTTTAATTTAATTTACCGGAAACAACAATAAAAGTGGGCGAATGATTTAAAAATCCATAACGCAGGAAGTTTATAAATTGCGACTCAACATACGATAAGGGCACAAATACCCACCAAATGTTATGCTATGCATTCCACAGAGTATTTTAAATATTTTTTTTTTAATTTACTCATTTTTCACCAAAAAATACCATCCTCTCCCCTTAAGACACAATCAATTGTCTCATTCACATAATTTATATTGCATTTCTTTTCTTATTTGATTATCTGCCATCTGCATCATTCTCGAGATGCACAGGATATTGTAAACACACACACAAATGTTTTACATTGCATGCATTTCATATTTCTTCCACTAGAGTGTTGTTTCAGCATAGGAAAAATTAAAGAGAAAAATGGCCTCGTGGAATGAGATAAACGCTAAGAAAATAACCTCCCAAGATAAGGCTATGTTACATAATCAGTGCATTTCTAGGCATATATATTTTACCAAGAAGTATACAATGTTAGTACTTACCATTGAAAAAATTTTAATTTAAATTATTATAGTCACAATCATACCATGGTATGAAAGAAAATTTCACAACCTCGGAAATCGAACCTGTTCTTTCAACCATGGCATGATTGTGAATTTAAATTCATTAATATGTATTGTATACTCGCCAAACATGGTAAGATGACGATTACATTTGAAAACAATTTGGTTACAAAACACAGCAAAGAAACTCTCCTTTTAACAAAGGAAATCGCATGATGTATTCACTCACAAATTCATAGTAACTCTTCAAGGAATTCCCAATACGCTCACGTCGCTGCAAGATCGCAGAGAACAAAATCTATGTTATAGTACATCTTCTACCCTTTATACCATACCATCAATGTTAGCTTTGTCGCTGGTACAATTTTCTAGTGAATTTAAGAACAAATATCACGAAATTAGCCATGTTTGCCTGACATTTTATTGCACACCGGCCTTTGGTTCGTTCCGTATTCTACTTGAGAAATCAGAGCGCATTATAGGAGAAATTCGTGTTTATTGTGGCATCAGAAAGTTGAAGTTTTGTTATGCGTCAAAGTGAGCAAATTTGATTTTTACACTTAATGAACATGAAAAGTTTGTCGAGCATGGAACTTCTTTCTACAGTGTTTAAATGAATAATGAACACTATTCCAAGTTGTTGTATGTATCGTAAATATTTTCTTTTTACAACCCCTCAAGAGGTTTAAAATCTCCACATTTTGGGAATCCTGCCGGTACAGGCGGGTATTGCTGAGGATCTCCTACTTGTAGAATGAAAGCCATGCCCACCACATGATGGTCCAGGTAATGGCAGTGGAATAGCCAGAATCCTGAAACACAAACAAGTTGATTCGTGGACTGTTGAGTGTTACAGTAGTGCTGAGATGTATCCTTCTTTTGTTAAGAAAGATTAAGAACTTTGGAATTTTTATCAACAGTAATCTCACTAGAGGTTTTGATTTATCTAGAGAAAATCAAAACTCGAGTGGGATTTAATTGACTATTACACAATTAGAAGAAAGTATATAAAGATTAGAAGTAACGATTTGCTCCAATACAATAAAATATTAATTGACTTACGAAAATACAAAACTGTCTTC
>JAJSOF020000031.1:67747726-67831481 GCA_025594305.2 Periplaneta americana
TAACATTTAAAACACAACTGCAGTATTAAGAAATTGGTATTAATACTTTTGTTTTACAGACAATATAATAGATAATATCAAACAGAAAGAAGCCATATAAAAATAACGATATAAAATTTCACATTTCATTTGAAGTTTGTGCACCACTGTTTTCTTCATCCAACTTGCTGCTTATTCATATACACAACCCTTCCTCTTTCCAAACTTAGCGCTTGATGCCGCGCACGACGTCAAGGTCAGAAAAATGCCCTTTTGCTTCGACATCACTGCTCTAGCATAACCCGAATCGGGCACAGCATTCTGAGTTACACCGCCCAGTGGGTATTTAGAAGTTCAGAAAAATCATCTTCACATGGACATTTGTAGGCTGCAGAAAAACAGACAGCTTTCCGAAACTATTCTTTTTCGATATCTTGAGCTGAAAACAGCCATTTTCATGACATAACAATCTTAAGAAAAAAGCAGATGTATAATCAGGAACTTCGACTGTACAAACGATGTAAAAGAAAATTACTCTGCATTAAATTATCAGCTTTTTTAACAACATTAGCCTACTGAATGAGGAGAATTCAAATAAATGAAAGTAATTGCGATATTGGCCCCGCGCCGTGGCGTTGCGGTCTGAGGCATCTTGCCTAGGACTCGCGTTACGGAATGCACACTGGTTCGAGTCCTCATGGAGGAATAAATTCTCTCATGAAATTTCGGCCATGTATGGAACCGTTGCACTAGGGGAGCTACGATAGGTAGCGAAATCCGGTTGCGAAAGCAAGCTATAACGGCTGGGGGGATCATTGTGCTAACCACACGATACCTTCATTCTGGTTGGATGTTCGTCCACCTCTGCTTCGGCATGTGAACGTGAGACCAGCAGCCGGCTGGTCGGTCTGGGCCCATCAAGGGCTGTGGCGCCACGGATTATCATTAATTGCGATATTGTAACAGATTACACCAGTGGTGGCGAAAATGTACAGTAATCGTGCGCTGAGCCACTGTGTAAACTGCAACGTGCATAGCACCTATGGAGGGAGGCGGACACCCGAAGGGGAAGTGAAGCAACTGTCTGACTTATTAACGGATTTTCATTTTCCTTACGTCAAGCACTTAAATATAATTTTATAGAGCATAAGGCTACAAACTAATGTTTAATACGTGTAACGAAGAAAGAAATGAACAATAAATGAACAATTTCACAACCTAAAATTAACTGCCTTCAGAATGTCTCTGTGACAAAGTTTCAAAATCAGGAATTATGTCACTTACTGCCAGTTGTAGTTGATCACGAAGGTATTTGTCTCTCAGTCATGATCTAAATTTGGTTTTTACTATTTTAATTGTTGAACATAATTTTTCACAACGTAAGTTGTAGCGAACATGGCTTCAACAGAGCACGCTAAAGAACGAAGCTTCGGATATTTATTTTTTGGCAAAGATTTGAAAGTTCAACGTTTGTCAAGCCCATACATCTAGCTTTCATTTGACATCACATGGTAAATCAGTGAGTTTAAATTGAAGAGCGAACCGCATTATTCGTGCATCTGCTGAAAAATTGTCGATGTACAGAGATAATGATGATGATGATGATGATGATGATGATAACAACAACAATAACACTTAACCTTTTAATGTTTCATCAGTAACATGTAGTATAATGCCGTTTTATGTTATACAACCGTTTTCCTCGTAATACTTGCGAACAAATCATACATTTAATATTCTCATCATATTGACAGCAAAAAATGCGTCCTCCCATCCTACTTGGAAATTTCGTACGTGGTTTCGAGTTTGACTCCAGTGAGTAAGAGGGTGGGGGTTGGCGGAGGTTAAAAGCAAGCGAAATGCACAGCTATCACTGCAAGCCACAATGTCTCGCGAGTCACGTTCTCGCAACGGCTGGATTACACATCACATCAATCGATTGAAGTAAATATTCTCCATCTCGCTTGCGGTGTCTGAGTGAGCAATTCTTCAGCCTATCACGCTGGGGGTCCTGTTTCGAATCCCGGTCAGCTTCGTGAAATAACTAGCTAAAAAAATTTTTGGCTAATTTTGTTGTTATTCAGTATCTAAAAGTCAATTTATTCCAAAATTGTCCACCGAAAATATAATAATTTTTGTAAAAATCTTCAGATTGAAATCAACAAAAGTGAAAAAAGATTTTGTCCTGAAAGGAACTTGTTAAATTTCTCATGATTTGTTAAAATATGTGGAGTAACTTGACAATTGATGTGATACGTTTCTCAACAAGGGAACATTTTTCTGGATAGGAATTAATTATTTTGTGTAATATAATTATTTATACTGTTTTATCACATCCCGGAGAATATAATTGTCACTAAATCCTCTTAGCTTCAGTTAGGACTACAAAAATGATAGACTGCTCTTTCCGAAAGGATTAGGTGCCACTAGTCTTAACCACCCATTGCTGTAGTCCGGGTCAGCTTACTTCACATCCTAAAGGCGAAACCTAACCATTTCCCCCCATTACTACATATACTAATGGATTGTGGTGATTTTCTACTTTGCAGGTTGAATTTTCTTTTGCCAACTTCGTTTCGAATTTCGATACTTTAAAATACTAGAAATGGTAGTGATTTTGTAACTGGTATATTGGCAGCTGAGACAAATATCGACAATAATCGTCGGTACTGGAGTTTCATGAAATTGAAATTGTACTAGATTTTTGAGCCAGTTACTGAAAGCTTGTGAAATTTGAACTCACGAATAATTAATTAATATCAGTATTGATATAATACATAATACGTGCTACATGCCCTGCCCATCTCAAATGTCTGGATTTAATGTTCCTAATTGTCAGGTGAAGAATACAATGCGTGCAGTTCTGTGTTGTGTAACTTTCTCCATTCTCCTGTAACTTCATCCCTCTCAGCCCCGAATATTTTCCTAAGCACCTTATTCTCAAACATCTTTAACCTATGTTCCCCTCTCAAAGTGAGAGTCTAAGATTCACAACCATAAAGAACAACCGGTAATATAACTGCTTTATAAATTCTAACATTCAGATTTTTTGACAACAGACTGGATGATAAAATTAATATGTAGTTATTTTATGTGTTGCGTTGTGGTTATAATTCAAGACTATAGTCAGGGAAGTTTTCGGTGTTAGTACTAATAATTCCATGTGTTCAAACAAAATACATTTTTAGGTTAGGTCTCGTAAGTCAGTTGTTTAGTCAAACCAAACCAATGAATTTCGTATTGCCAGACAAAATACTTGACATGTTGGTGCCATTCTCATATAGTTTGCCTACGAAAATATGTTATAAATTATTGAATTATTTAGAATAATCTTCCAACAAAGTACGGTAAGTAAATAAGTCATTTAGTAGGAAGGATTGTGTGATATCTGGTAACAGTTGGCAACACTGTCAAGACGGCAATATTTGCTGGTGAGGAACTTTCCTTATGTGACCCTCACTATGTAAAACATATCACTTCTTTCCTCTCTAATCCTTGGCTTTAGCTTTTGAACCGAGAGACAGTAACGTGTTTGCGTTTTGTACTATCACCTACAGAGGTGATTGTACAAGAGGTTTCCAAGAACTCTGTTTTCATGGTTCTTTAAGCCTAACACGAAAACCGCTGCACGACATCCGTCAAGGCCCATCTTTATCTGATAAGTGAAGGTCAGAAGGTACGATTAGACATATAATTATGGAGGCGTGGAATGGAGAAACAAGTTACTGAAGGATTTTGTCTGTTCCATTCAAGTACTTCCAAGAACTCCTGTAAAAGCCCAAAATGCAGCAACAGCCTTTTTGATGCTGTCTACAATGTGAGTTTTCCATTTCAGATGAGCATCTAGAATTACTTCCAATCGCTTAACTCAGCGTTTCTCAATCTATGATCCGCGGACCACCTGTGGTCCCCGAGGTCTGCTCTTGTGGTCCTTCAAAAAGTACAGAAGAAAAAAATAAAATTCGAACGAATTGCGTATCACACTATAGCTGAAAATCTCAGAGTTAAGAAATGACACATGGCAACCACCTTTCACTTTTTCTCCCAGTACTGACATTTTATGAAATTTATTACCCAATCGACTTCCCACACTACTCTCAGCAACAAAAGAGGGATTTAAAGCATTATGAACGTGATGTTTCTCGCCATATTTTCCCTGCACATCAGCTGATGACATGTGTGTAAGTACATTGGCATATCTTCGAAATGTATTCTCAAAACTAAAGGAAATAAATCTCTCTGTACAAGGTAATTCTTTGACTGTTGTCAATGCCCATGAGAAAATAGTGTTCCAGAGGAAACTTGGTTTGTGGGTCAGTTCCGTAAAACAGAGGATTTGTTCACTATTTCAAACTCTAGAGTCTTTTTGGTTGAAAATGATTTCATTATTGGAAAAGAATTATGCAATGACTTATGTTCGCATCTCGAAACTCTAAGGTCATAATTTGAAACTTATCTTCCAAGTAAATATGACGAATTTTCATGGGTTCGTGACCCTTTTCATTGCGATATTGAAAATAACAAACGTTCATTGAGTGAAAGAGAACAGTTAATTGAACTCTCGAATGACACCGGACTTAAAATGAAATTCCAAGCTGAATGTATGGTTAATTTCTGGACCTTATAACAAGTGAAAAGAGAATATAGTGAACTGTACAATTTATTTATTTATTTATTTATTTATTTATTTATTTATTTATTTATTTATTTATTTATTTATTTATTTATTTATTTATTTATTTATTTATTCTGGTGTAGATAAGGCCATCAGGCCTTGTCTTCCACAACACCAGGAATACAAATACAATAATATAGAAAAACAGAGAAAAAAACACTATCTACAAAATAAAGCTACACAAAAATAAAGAGATAGAACAAAAAAAAACACTATAAACAAAGTAAAGCCACACAATAGTAATATGCGTTACAAGAGTGGTATGTTGACGTTTTCATGTTCGAGGAAAAGATTGAAAAAGCGAAACGTAGTTGGGCTTTTTTAATTTCCGAGAACATGAAAACAAACATACCGCTCGTGTATCGTACATTATTTTGTGCGAAGATCGTTTATTACATACCTGAAAGAGGAATTTCTAATTAGTTGCAATGAAATCTCCATCTTGGTTTCTGTTCAATGACGGCAACTTTGGAAAACAAATATATCTATCTTCAACATTGTTCCTATAAAATGTTGTCTGTGTTTACTATACTGCAGCAGGCCGTGATATACGTCTGTCATTTTTTTCCCCCAATCTATGATAAGTCTGGAATCTTGTTGATTTTTTCACGGCTTCCTTAATGTTACTTGCATTACAAATGCAGTAACTTTTGTGGTGTTGTAGAGTTTAGTTAATTTTTGCAAATATTTAAAAACAATAATTAACAGTGCAATTTAGGTGAAATTGCAGTGGCAAGTTTCCAATTTATAATTATTACTATATTGAACGTCTTTAAAAATAATATGTTAAAGCCTAAAGCAGTAAAATGAATATGAAGCTTAAGCGGTAAGAATAGGGAAATTGTTATGTGTGTTACGTTGGGAATACTGAATGTGGTATTTCACACTTACCGCGTATTGGTTTTGTGCGGAAAGCAAGCAAATACGCACGATCTCGCACAAAAATATACACAGGTTGCAGTCACACGAACTTCAAATGAGTGATTAAGTATCATAATTAATTGTATCCTAACTAATTAACTAACATAAACAAGAAACTTGCAATTATAATCTAGATTAAAAAAGAAAAAGAAAAAAAAACACAAATCAATACTTCTAGCAATACCTAAAAACATTAACTAAGACAAAATTTTCCAATTTAATTTTGAATTGTGATAAAGTCCGGCAGTCCCTGACGTCATTAGGTAACGAATTCCAGAGGCGAGGTATTTCTACAATATAGGAAGATGAGTATAAAGACGTTCTATGATGAGGGATAGAAAGAAGTGCTTGATGTCGGTTTCGAAGAGTTGTAAGAAATTGAAAACGCGATAACAGATAATTCGGAGTAGAAGTATGCATGATTCTAAACAGAAGAGACAGTGAATGTATTGTTCTTCGTTTCTTCAGACGCACCCATGAAAGTAACTAGAGGGAAGGTGTTATATGGTCAAATATACGAGCATTGCAGATGAATCGTATGCACACATTATGAACACGTAGTCTCTCAGCTAAGAGTGAACTTACATTAGTTAGCAAGGAATCGCAATAATCAAAATGGGGCATTACAAGCATCTGAATAAGATTCTTTTTTAGACTAAGTGGTAGAAATTCTTTCATATGGTACAATGGTGCTTTACAGATTATAATTCAGTTTGCTTTTACGTATCTGTGTGAGAAAGGGTTTTAATCATTAACTCTAATAAAAACTAAGTACCGAAATCGACTCGATGTATGTGACGATCTCCGATTTAAGCTTACCAGCATACATCCAAATATAGAACAACTGTGCAAGAATCGGCAGGCTCATCCATCTCATTAATGTGAGTACCAACATTTATTTATTTTGTTTAGTGAATAAGTTAAGGATTATCCAAACTCTAATAGCCTTGATTTATTTAAAAGGAAAATGAATTTTTTCTATTAACATTAATTTAATTAGTTAATACTAATATAAAACTAAATAAATTTAATTCATTTTTATTAATTAATTTTGTTTTAAAATATAAATATACTGGTATTAAAATATAGGCCTACTACAAAAATGGTAAATTTGCTTTCGAAGCGAGCAAGAGTAAGGTGGTCCGCGGAACTGTTCTGACTTAAAAAAGTGCTCCCCACTTCAAAAAAGTTTGAGAAACTCTGGCTTTACTGATTTGTTTAATAATAGCCCTTACTAATGAGAGAAACTCGATGTGTATTTATAAGTTAGCTTTTCTTCGTAACAAGACTATTTGAGTTTCACTCTAGCATATGCTTAATCGTTCTCTTACACAAGATGTTCGAAGTTTGCCCAAGGTTACCTTCCGTAGCTAAAACAGCGCGCTGACTTGACGCGTAAGAATTAATAAGTCGATGAATCCTGAATACATTAACCAAACTTAAAATAGGATTGAGTTTTAATAAAAAATTCGTCAAAAAATCAATTTTTTGTCTTTTATACAAAAATATCCCTTATGCACTTAGGAAGTTGATAGTGGTAGGTTTCTTGTCTCTACGTCTTCTTTTAGGTCCAGGAGCAATTTTCATATAGGCCTGCTCCATAAATCAGTATTTTATCTCTTTTCACAAATTTTCCTTTCTCTCGAGAACTAATTGTTTTATTTAGTAAAGATTATTATTTTCATTGGTCCTGCAGAATATATCTGTTCTGGTAACAATTAATATGAGAGTAGAAAAATTCTCTCCGTCGCCGGGAATCGAACCCGGGTCGTTGGTTCTACGTACCAAGCGCTCTCACCATCGAGCTACGCCAAGTCCAATCCACAGCACCGGATCGAACTCTCCTCCTCCAGTGTTTTTCCCTTTGTGGCCTGACTCCAAGTTAGGCATGTATGTTGACATTTTATTAAGTCAACTGCCATTATACAAGGAGCGCACTCAGTTGAGTGACTTGGTGGCCGAGATTCCACAGTAATCTGTACAGAAATATGCACTGTTGCTAGAGGAATTTACAAAAGATTATTATTTTTATTGGTCCTACAGAATATATCTCTTATGGTATCAATTCTGTAGTGCTCGGGAAAAGTTTCCACAAACCTTTTTTGATAATTTATTGACAACTTACGAGACATCTGTTCCCTTGGAAAGAAATACATAGGTATTCCTCCCATTACAGTAATTCATACAGAAAAAAATCAAATCGACATAAACCAGTTTAAGTTGTCAATAAATTGTCAAAAAAGATTTTTTTGTAAATTGACTTATGCCACTTTTCCCAAGCACTGCAGAATTAATATTAGAGGAAGTTTTCTCCTCTAATATTAATAATTTTTAATGTCCAAAATGTTCAATACGTATGCAGTTCTAAAGAAATTGAATTAAAATATTGGAATGTGTCCATGCATATATTACCTGAGATCAAACGATGATAAATGTTAAATATGTTGATAATTAAGAGCTACAAATGATTATATACATATATAAATAAATAAATAAGTTATGAATAAAATAATTGTCTGACTTTTTTAATTTATTGTGCGTAAACTACCCTAGATATCATGAACTTTTCAACGTTAAAAATTGCCCGTAAATAATTTTTTCATACGGATCCTGATTTACGGGCGATAGTTTAACATTGAGAAATCCATTATATCTAGGCTAGTTTACGCATAATAAATTAAAAGAGAACCATATTTTGTATTTACTTAATGATTCCCAGACGTAATGTCCATACGATAGATTGTCCATAAAATTTAGTTCACACCAGAAATATCCCTGTTGAAATGTCTGTAATCATAATGTTTATTTGTTAAAATGTCTGTTATGAAATCAGCAGAATACATACAACATTTTATGCTATATGAATACTATAGTTACGCTTTGTTGTGAATGTTCTTTTTGGGAATATGTTTCAATATGCAATTTTGTTAAAAGTTTTAAATTGAGTCTAGGATGGCAGATCAGCCAGAAGTTATGCTGTCGCAAAAGGCTAAATCCCTTCTTTCTTATATGGTTTTTGTTAGCACCACTATGACTTCAATAAGGATAGAACTAAAATTTAATGAATATACATCCAGCTCAGGATTTGTAATGCTTGCATGACCACCAACATTAACCTCGACCATGTTGAAATCTTAAGGCATGATAAGAACAAACATTTTCATGGACCTGATAGAGCCGGAATACGACTTAAACGCATATTAAATCGTGTTAAAAATATACAGTAGCAAGAACTGAAGTCAACGAATCTCCTTAATTGCTATTAGCTATAAATAATACAGGGACATCATTTTATTTTTACTTCAATTTTTATTGTACCTGAGTTTTTTAATGTACTTCACTCCCACCCCTTCAACTGTCTTCCACACAGATCCAAGACCGCATATACAGTCATAGTAGCCACAGTACGTTCCAAAAATATGTTCGCATTTTCCAGTGACGAAAGAGCTTTCAATATTGAATCATTTTCTCACAGGTACTGTCGTCCATTTGCCTACGTCGTATCCCGGTTTCCCCAGCCAGCTTTTATTCGCCAGCTAGTGGCTGGGCTGTTTTAGCCCTTTTCTGAGAACATTAATTTCTGTTAGGATTTGGACGTCTACGTAATATTATATAACTGTTTAAAATAACTTAAATAAAAGGGCCTCGTTAAGTAATTAACTGTCACGTGAGTTCCCTCCTTTCTACGACCCTACGACATAACCACTTGGACGGATAGTAGATAGCATGTCTGAGTAATTTTATCTTTTCGGGCAGAAGTGAAGATTGAATTTACAGTTCGTAAGGGACTCTTTTATAGAGTAGGTACAGAATATTATTTCAACATGAGTTACTAGTACGAAGAACTGGTAATTGGAATTAAGTACAATATGCTATAGTGCGATAATATGCACATTAGAACTGAAGCCTGTATCGAAATGTGTTTAATATTCATATTATGATTATTTTTCAATTTAACTTCATTCTCTATATTGTTCGCTAATATGTTGGAGACAGTATAATATACACTGCATAATGAATACGGTCACATGGACAGCTCAGTTTGTGAGTAAAAACACTCATTGTTAATACCGTACTGTATTTTGATTAAACAAAAACCTAATGAAAATGATTAAACTCAAAAGCGCAATATTTCCTAGTTTACATAAATGGATGAACTACTTTTCTTCCCTCCTATACCTAGTAAAGTAATTTGTTTGTATATTACGTCAGTATCATCGAACTCCAGTCGTGGAAGAGGATAGCAAACGACGTTGATCCAGAGGTATAGGCAAGTTAATATTAAAAATGTTAGTAAAAATAAAATGATGTCCCTGTATTAGTTTCCATTTTATTAATTGTTGTATCCATGACATTTTGGTGCTAAAATTATTTGTATTTTTGGACCTTTTAGAATTCTAAATTTCCAGTCTCTAATGGCCTTTGTGCAGTCACTGAGCACGGCCGCTCCTTCGCAGTGTAACAGCTCACCGGAAAGATACGTCGGAATGACGTAGGCCAGGTATAGATAGAGGATAGTACACGCAGCTATCTGGTGTAGTGTGTATTATCAGTAGCTATTTAACTTTGCATATCTATGGCTTACATAATGGAGGAATCTAAAAGGCGAGAAAGTGATCATCAGGCAAATTCTTTCAATATTGCATGGGGAAATGCTTATTTTTTCACAGCAGCTCGAGTCAATACTTATCTGCCACAAAAGTTTGAAAGAAAGAGGAAAACATGTTATAATGCGTCATTACTAGTCCACACATAGAGATACGATGGTTTTGTTGTTGAAGATCGAAGTAAAAAGGTTCAGGAGTTGAAAGTTGCATTATTACATGAGGTAGGGTAGACTACGTTATAATTTATTAATCTTCAACAATTTAAATCTCCCGCTTCAGGGAAAAGTCCAGCTCATTGTTGATATGTTGAATAAATTACGGGATTCTAGTCGTAAAATTACCCTTTTCGTAAGTCAGTTTCGGGAAGGTAATATGGCTCACTTTCCAACGATAGAAACTGCTCGTGATGAAGCCATGTTAAACGTTTATGTACAAATATTAATTGAAATTCAAAATGAATTTAATTCTAGGTTCCAAGATCTTGTCCCAATAGGAAGAAGTTTAAATTTATCATAATAAATTCCTTCAACACCAGTTGAAACAGTTACATAAGATTTACAGCTTGAAATTATTGATCTTCAATGTGGCCTAAGGGCAAAAGACCGTTTGAATAATACTACTATTCTGGTTGAGTTTTACAAGACTAAACCTCAACAATAATATCCACGACTATACAAGCTGGCTGTGTGTGCTATGTTTGGCTCAACATTTATAGTTGTGAGCAACTGTTTTCTATTATAAACTATAATAAAGGCAGACATCGACTGTAACTGATGTTTCATTACGATCAGTACTGTTTCTTTCAGCTGCCAACAGCGAAAATCCCCGTTTTGATGTACTGATAAATAAAAATATAACAAAATGATATTTTATATTTAAGTAGCTATAGAGTTTCTATTATTTCTGTAAAATAAATATTTCTTTATTAATTAATAATAGCCCAAGATAGTTTTGTAAAACACTGAACGGGAATTCATTTCATGAACATTCGCACAAGTATTTTTGTATACATTTTGTACGAGATCATCCCTTCTTCCAGTCCACCCTTATACAGAGCGCGCCAATATCTGTATCCCGCTCTCGAGCTGTGAACCGACTCGGAGAGCGCAAACCTTGTGCAGGCCTGCTCTATGTTGTCATCTAATAAAATTGTAATTTTGTGTTAAAGGAGCTGATTTCTTGTTAGCACTTTCCAAACGGTGTCCGTACAGTTCATTAAAAATATGGCCGGCTGAACGAAGCCCGTGTACCTTACGTGCCGGCAATTGTGATCTATTGTAATGAAACAGAACTTAACCGACACGTTCTTTGTTCATGTCTCACTTACATTTAGTTCGCCTTCTTTCCACAACAGTGTGTTCTCACCAGTCAGTATTAAACGTAACACTAGTTTCCGCCTCTAGGTGGTCTAAAGTGTCATGCATCATAGAAACAACAGAAATAGCGTGTTCTTTTTATCACTTAGAATTTTTGCGGCAACTTTACTTACTAATTGCAATAGATTGTGACCAAGAAAGTCAGTTAAAAAATTTATTAAACAAACTTTAGCATTCCTCGTATCAAAACAGTGTTCTTTCTTTGCGATACATTGTTTTATTCTAAGCAAAACAATGTTTTCTTGCAATCAGTATCTATTAATATACTGTATTCTTTCGTAAAATTTATCGCGAAATTTAAGCAGTTTATACTTGTGGGATTGATTTAAAAGATATTATGATATTCGAACGTACTTTCATATAGTCATTTTATGAATTATAAAAAGGAAGTTATTACAATAATTTAAAAATAATTCGGTTTCGAGATTTTGCGGAAAAATACGGTTTCAACAACACGGATACTCAAGCAAATGTTTTATGCTTTCTAGCTGTGGGCAGCATTTTTCTCGTAAATATATTTTGTTCTTATTTATTATGCCAGTCAGTTTATTCGGAAATAATACAGTGTACCTACCATATTAATGTTAATATGAAATTAATCCTTCTTCATGTGTGTCATTTTTAAATTGGAGTAATAAATGTAGAAAATATTGTAATGTGAGCGTATTTGTTTTGCTTATACAGGTAAAAAAAAATTAGATCACTTGAAAATGTTCTATTTTTTTTACTACTTATAAAATATTTATCTAGTGCAATGAAATTACTACATAATTATATACACTACGTTGTAAAACGTACATTTTAATAATTTATTTATGTATTAATTTATTGTTTCCTCAACACGATTGATTAGTAATTAACAAATCTGCCTTATATTCCGGATGTCCGGGGTTCGATGCAAGGGATCGGTTATCCTTATCTGGGTTTTTCGTGGTTTTTCATGTCTTTCTAGGCAAGTACTGGGATAGTACTTATCTATTACAAGAATCCACAAATCACATCCCTCTCAAACTTAAAATCCTTCACTATATAATTTTGTAGGTCTATGTCACGTTCTCATCCACATTTTCCAATGTTACACACACGCTTAAAGGACAAACTAAAATTATTTCAATCATATATTATTATAGTATAGTGATCTCTTAAATTGACTGAGAACATTGGGAATTAGATCATTCGCTTTCCCAATTAAATGTCTCATATAAAACAATTTTTATCCCGAAACGAGCAAATTTGTATTAACATTTTTTGTTTGAAATATCTTAAAGAATAACCTCCGGAAATTAATGATATTACTTTGTATATTCAGCCATTTAATGCAATAATTTATTGTTATAAATAAATTAACATTTTTAATTACTTTTACCACCAACGTCACACGTTTCAAGAATTTGATGTTGCATCCTTTTTCCGAGTATGGTTTTATACAGCAATTTGTTGAATATTTCTCCTGAAGGAACATTTACGACGTCACTGATTGATACTTCATCCTATTTTAGATAGTTGCGTTCAAATCGCCGACTAAAAATTTTGCAACCTTTTATTTATGCAAAATAAGTTTCTCGCCTACAATTGCCATCAAAACAAAATAAATATCCTTGAAATTGAAAATGATACCACTGGGCATCGAAATTTAGTTCAGATTTCAGAAAAATTAAGGGCTTCTTTAACAAGATCGAGGCATTATTTTGATACAAAACTCGTCTAAGTTCCACGAAAAAAGGTTTAGTTTCAACATTACATCAGCTCCATATTTCAATCAGTTTGAGAAAACCGATACCAGTAATAGAAGGAGAAGGGGAATTTGTCTGTCTGTATGTGCTGTGACAATGGTTGAACTACCGGGGCAGAGAACACAGCATAAATTCGCTTGTTTGATGCTCACTTACACATTCACATCTGACACTGATATATTTCGCTGAATGGCTGAATTCGAAAGTACAGTACTGTGCGAAAACTCGCTGAATTCCCAGAAAAGAGAAACAGACGTATTTCTCATATTAATTATTTCATTACTTTAGCCTCGGTACTGAAACTTTTCTTTATTGTTATGTTAAACGTTGTTATAAATATGTCTCTAAATACAAAATAAATGTATGTTCATATGACGTCATTTGTTTTATTTTGTAAATAATCTCTCGATCCTCTCAGCTCTTTACACGACTCCCCAGCGGGTCGCGACCTCCAGTTTGGAAACCACAAGTGATAAATAATATTTCGCTATTGTAATTTTCAATGTTAGTCAAGTTATTGTATAGATAAACCATATTATAATACACAATAATACATATACGTATAATAATATTGCAGTTAAAATAGGAACTGAATGTCCTTTTATTTGCATCATTAATATGAACAATGAAAACATGTGTGTGTTTGTTTTTAATTTACAGATAATTGGCTAGAAGGTGTTAAGTTGTAGCGCAGACTTGGCCAATTTCGTGATATTAAAGTTTTGGTGCAAAAATAAGGTTCAGATTTTAAAAAAAAAGTAGTATTTTTAATGTATGTACATTTTTAGGTTACAGCAAGTTACATGTCAGCATTTTTACCTCAAAAAAATTATAGAATATTTACAAACAAGCAATACAAATAAATAAAAAATGGGCATTCTAAAATGGTTGGTATAATTTCGTGATACTGTAAGGGTATTTTCGTGTTAGTCCTTAAATTAAAAATATTTACCCATATTAAGTAAAATTTTAAATTCCTCAGTCAGATTCATATCTACAACCCAAACAGTTGACGTTCTTTCGGTATTTTAAAAGGCCTTGACACATTTCATGAAACCACTGATCACAATTGACTCATCTTTCACCATGTTTGGCTTCCTCGAAATTTCCTCAGAAAGATCCGCTCAAATCGTTAGGTTTTTCATTCAGCTTTTCTTTAAACACAGACCTTCTTTGTTTGGCTCCTGAAGATGATGCTGTTACGTTGTCTACGTCTTGTAAAGGTTGAAAATGTCATTCTCACTGACTGCTATTTTGATCCCTTCTGGTGGTTCTTGTCGAACTTGCCAAGAAAAGACGAGCTTTCTCTGCGCAGTTTTTATTTATTTGGGGAGAGGATGGTATTGTTTAAAACTTTTTTCATATTTGGATGAAAATATAAATTTTTTGTATATAGAGCGTTGCTTACGAGGTTATACAAGCTGGCGCATAGCACGATCGAAGTAGGTCTCTGAGAGTCATGACAATTTCTGCCGCTAGGTTCGCCTCGCTGCACTAAGAAATGATGACTAGTTCCATTACTAAGCATTGTGTATCGTGAAAATAATTTGATTAATTGTGAATTATTGATCGAGTACGAAAATTATAAATACAAGCATATTACAGTCTTATTTGAGATTTATTTGACTTGTTAAATATCAGTATGCAGATTTTCAGCGTTATTTAATGGAATTTACAATTTTGTTTCCCGAAAGTCTAAATTTGTTGAATTAAAATTTTGCTTCAAAACTACATTGTTCATATGGTTCATTTACTTTGGCAAGTTGATTGTTTTCAGTTCCGTGTTTTTCCTTCAGATTTGTTCCCTCTAATCTATATATATAATAATTTGAACTGGTAATGGAAATTACGGGAAAACGGCTGAACGGATTTTAATAAATGGCCCCTCATTTTGAAGCTTGGAACCTAAAGTTTTCGGAAAAGTAGTAGTTTTCAGATTGAAATGTCAGTTTTCCTACATAATTTTCCTATTTTCCAAAATCCATCTGTTGTCAGTTTTGAGAACTAATTTTATTCAATCACGGCCGACTTGATTGAATTTCAGAACAAAACACACAATACAATAAACAATAGGCTATTACAAAAGGCCATGACCTGCAGATTGCCGACATATTTAGAGCTCAATTCAATTTGTTATTAAAAACTGATTCTGCAGTGTATAATTTTCTGAGTACAGCTGTGTATTGGATATTCAAATCCGAAACTTGAGGTGGTTTGATGACATTATTAAAAGGTTAGAAATTAAATATTATTATAGTTAATATCATGATGCATCTATTTTTCATTAATTGTACATAATATTGATGCTATATTGATGACATGAAAGTGAAATGTTTGTGCTTATGTAAGTAAATGTAGAGAATATCTTAATTTAGATCTTCATTTCTATAATTTACTGAGTGATGCTCTGTATATATAACTACAAAACTTGAGTAAGATAATAATATTGTTATTAAAAATCAAATATTTTTATACTTATTAACCCAGTGGGGTTGGTCTTTTCATATACTTAATGGCGGTATAGTGTAAGATATTGATATGTGCCATTTCTTCATTTATTGGCTCGAGAGAGCGTAAAAATTACAGTTCCTAATTTGAAAGATCAAAAGGTATTACTTACTGATAAAATAAGAGGCCTAGAAAATTTTGTAGTTTCCAGATCATTTCAGCAAGATCTCTTAGTAGGATAAAATGATTTTACGCTCTACATTTCAAGTTCTACATGCAGCAGCTATACGAAAATGCTATTGTTCGAAAGCTTAGCAAACCTGACATTTTTTTAACTTTTGCGTACAATCCACAATGACCTGAAATAGCTACTGCTATCGTCCTGACATTGATACTTGCGTTTTCGCGTTGAAACTTGTTAAATATCAAAAACTGAAGTTGGATAGATTCAAGAAAAAGTATTTGGCTTAAAAAATCCATCCAGAGGGAGTATGTTTCATTATTATGGAAGCAAATAAGTATCAAAGACCAGTATCCTTCATTGAAAATAAATCTCAAAAATTTTTATTTGAATGTCTAACGAACTTAGTTTGCAGCAGTATTTGCTGCACAAGCCACTAGTTTGTTATAATTGCTGAAAATGAACTACCAGTTTCTGCTACTTTCAGATATTATTATTATTATTATTATTATTATTATTATTATTATTATTATTATTATTATTATTATTATTATTATTATCATCATCATCATCATCAAAATCAAATTAATATAGTTCTTAGTTTGTCTTGCCTTACGGCAATTAATAGTGTTATTCCAGGAAAAGAGTATGATTTACCATCATCATTTATAGTGGCGAAATATTCCACGATAATGGTTAATTATTATTACTGCTGAATATTGACACATATACGATTTGCATTATTTAGGATACAACATACGCAGCAATGCGATTTTAATGTTGAGAATGCAGAGTTTAGTGTAACGTACTCCCTCATCCTCCAAGCCAAATCAAATATTATTACGACATTACGTGTAATAAATAAATAAATAAATAAATAAATAAATAAATAAATAAATAATAATTACTACAATTATTCGTTGTGATAAAGTACAATTATCACTGCATGGTGTACCGAAAATTTTACTTTATGTTTTCATTAAACTGACATGTCATGTGTGACGACATAAAACAGCTCAGGGGAGCGAGATTCAGACATTACTAAAAATGAAATGGGGATCGGGGATAGCAGATGCGCATGTGCCTATGATCGGCAAGTTCTAAAAAAATATTGTCCCTGAGATTCCTGAGATATTTGTTTATGTTTTGGGAAATGGCCAAATTCGAAAACCATTTCTAATCACATATATTGCAATCTAACTTCCTAATTAATTTAATTCTAACTCCTAATTTAAAAGCTGTTTACACACACTAAAGGTCCCGCGCCGTGGCGTCGTGGTCTGAGGCATCCTGCCTAGGACTCGCGTTACGGAATGCGTACTGGTTCGAGTCCTCATGGGAGAAGGAATTTTCTCATGAAATTTCGGCCAGTGTATGGGACCGGTGCCAACCCAGCTTCGTGATGCACTTGGGGAGCTACGATAAGTAGTGAAATCCGGTTGCGAATGCCAGCTATAACGGCTGGGAGGATCATCGTGCTAACCACACGATACCACCATTCTGGTTGGATGACGTCCACCTCTGCTTCGTCATGTGGGCGTGAGGCCAGCAGCCGCCTGGTCGGTCTAGGCCCTCCACGGACTGTAGCGCCACGGATTATTATTATTATTACACACACTAAAATAGCATAGCATTTGCTATTACTACCCACTACTGGATTAATCTTGCACAGGATAGGGACCGATGGTGGCGGGCTTATGTGAGGGCGGCAATGAACCTGCGGGTTCCTTAAAAGCCATTTGTAAGTAACAGGTTAATCAACAGGCCTATTAGATATTTATTTCACCGCTGCAAGTTGTGTAAGAAAAATCGCAAATTTGTACTAATCATGTATTGTGACTGCTGTTTGCTTTAGTAAAAATCATAACACTTCAACGTCAATATATATTTTTAAAAAGAAAGGGATAAGTTAGGCCTACTTACAAATGATTAAATTATGGAGTTAGGTAAATAGAAGATAATACAGTATCTTAATTCATTGGAATAATAATAATAATAATAATAATAATAATAATAAATGAATATTTGAAAAGGGTAGACAACAGTGTTCATGTAAAATTTATTTATTTATTTATTTTTTCATTATTTCCGAAAAGATACGGTGTATGAATTGAACAACAGAAAGGTAGTACCTTAGTTTATAATATGTAATATATTTTAATGTCAAGACTGACAGCCTTTTATTGTAATATAATTGAGTCGTAGAAGTTTGGAAATTACGCCTATTGTCCATAAATATTGTACGAAGCATTTAATAACCAATGGTGAGTCCTTTAAATGCCCCAAATGTCAATGTCATTTAAGTGTTCTGCTATGAATATTTAGTCTAGAACAGCGCTCCGAGCGGCGGAATTGGTATTACGAGGGAACCACTTCAGACTCGTATTTCAAGTGCTATGCGCCAGCTTGTATAATCTCGTAAGCAACGATGTAGAGAGCTCATAGCTATGGCAACTTAACCAAAAAAAAAAGTATTTTGAAAAAAAAAATTATTTGAGGGTCCAAATTTGAAAAAAATATATATATATACCCAATGCAGGATTGTATTAAACCCGATATATCTAAATCGTTTTTAAAGATAGAGTCAAACCGTTTTTGCAATGTATTTGCAAAAGCATGTTCTACAAACTGCCTGTAACAGAATTTTGATATTCGTCTCTACGTTTGTAAAATAAACAATTAAAATTTAATAACAACTTTCTGATTCCCTTTCTTGCAAACAAATGGACGTATTTTTTAAATTAAATCAATTAAACTTCCGTTACAGAGAAAAGTTTCCTATTAGTCTAAAGAACGTGTGTTCTAAATTTCATGCATGTATCTTTAATAGTTCAGAAATTATATCCATTTTTATCTGGCAATGTAGCAAAAAATGAAGTTACTGGAAACCGATAAAAGCGGGCGTGTGATTTAGAAATCCATAGCGCAGGAAGTTTAAAAATGACGTGTCAACATCCGATAAGGGCACAAATACCTACAAAATGTTATGCAATGCATTCCACACATATCAAAGGGTGTTGTAAAGAAAAAAAAATTTTTTTTTTTTGAAAATTTAATTTATCGGAAACAACAATAAAAGTGGGCGAGTGATTTAAAAATCCATAACGCAGGAAGTTTAAAAATTGCGACTCAACATACGATAAGGGCACAAATACCCACCAAATATTATGCTATGCATTCCACACATATCACAGAGTATTTTAAATGCTTTTTATTTTATTTTTTTATTTTTTTATTTTTTGGAAATTTACTCATTTTTCACCAAAAAATACCATCCTCTCCCTTTAAGACACAATCAATTGTCTCATTCACATAATTTATACTGCATTTCTTTTCATATTTGATTATCTGCTATCTGCATCATTCTCGAGATGCACAATGTATCAGGGATACTATAAACAGACACATAAATGTTTTACATTGCATGCATTTCGTATTTCTTCCACTAGAGAGTATTGTTTCAGCATAGGAAAAATTAAAGAGAAAAATGGCCTCGTGGAATGAGATAAACGCTAAGAAAATAACCTCCCAAGATAAGGCTATGTTACATAATCAGTGCATTTCTAGGCATATATATTTTACCAAGAAGTATACAATGTTAGTACTTACCATTGAAAACAATTTTTGAATTTAAATACTATTATAGTCACAATCATACCATGGTATGAAAGAAAAATTTCACAACCTCGAGCGGAAATCGAACCTGTTCTTTCATACCATGGCATGATTGTGACTATAATAGTATTTAAATTCATTAATATGTCACATCAACGGACGTGTATACGTCGCCAAACATGGTAAGATGACGATTACATTTGAAAACAATTTGGTTACAAAACACAGCAAAGAAACTCTCCTTTTAACAAAGGAAATCGCATGATGTATTCACTCACAAATTCAAAGCTATAGATCTCCCAACTCTTCAAGGAATTCCCAATACGCTCACGTCGCTGCAAGATCGCAGAGAACAAAATCTATGTTATAGTACATCTTCTACCCTTTATACCATACCATCAATGTTAGATTTGTCGCTGGTACAATTTCCTGGTGAATTTAAGAACAAATATCACGAAATTAGCCATGTTTGCCTGACATTTTATTGCACACCAGCCTTTGGTTCGTTCCGTATTCTACTTGACAAATCAGAGAGCATTATAGGAGAAATTCGTGTTTATTGTGTCATCAGAAAGTTGAAGTTTTGTTATGCGTCAAAGTGAGCAAATTTGATTTTTACACTTAATGAACATGAAAAGTTTGTCGAGCATGAAACTTCTTTCTACAATGTTTAAATGAATAATGAACACTATTCCAATTTCTTGTATGTATCGTAAATATTTTCTTTTTACAACCCCTCAAGAGGTTTAAAATCTCCACATTTTGGGAATCCTGCCGGTACAGGCGGGTATTGCTGAGGATCTCCTACTTGTAGAATGAAAGCCATGCCCACCACATGATGGTCCAGGTAATGGCAGTGGAATAGCCAGAATCCTGAAACACAAACAAGTTGATTCGTGGACTGTTGAGTGTTACAGTAGTGCTGATATGTATCCTTCTTTTGTTAAGAAAGATTAAAAAGCCTTAGAATTTTTATCAACAGTAATCTCACTAGAGTTTTTGATTTATCTAGAGAAAATCAAAACTCGAGTGGGATTTAATTGACTATTACACGATTAGAAAAAAGTATATAAAGATTAGAAGTAACGATTTGCTCCAATACAATAAAATATTAATTGACTTACGAAAATACAAAACTGTCTTCAAATTTGTACCATCTCAACATTATACATATTACGCTAGTAGATGGCAGTAGTGTGTTATGATAATGTTTTCTTGTTATCAATTATTCAGTTGTGCCAACTATGGAATCTTCATTGAACTCTGTGGACGGTTACTGGTCAAGAAGGCTTGTTGATTCAGTTTCATTTTTATTAAAACATTTGCATTCCACTTCATTTATCCCGATCCCAGTAATCAACGTCACTTGACAGATGATTATCTATAAATCTTAGTATTAAACAATCTCTGATACGTGACTATTCATGATATCATATAGCAGAAGCTATGACATAACCTAAATATTATGAAGGAGTGTTAGAAAAGTTTTAATTAGGGATGATGAAATAAACAAGAAACGTTTTAGTTAACGATGATGAAATAAAAAATAAACATGAATAATTTTAAAAGAAACAATTATTGAAAGTACAATTTTCAAATTTGAATGTTTTAGTGGTTGGTGGTTCAGTTGATGTTATATTGGACGTGTGCGTAAAAGAAGTGAACTCGTTGATGTACATGGTGTAGCTCTCAATTTATTCAGGATTTCCGAATGGTTTCTTCATTTATTTGTAAATAGGGTTTCAGGGAAGATGCATAGCTATGACCAGTGATCTTTATTAATTCTTGTTCTTGAATGCCAATGCGAGTCATATTTGAAAGTGCTGTGCATCGACTGGAGTGGTTTGTAATTTTCTGTTTTTTGACGTCCAGACCAGTGCAGTTTGAAATGTTGGCAAACAAAGAAACAAATGCTAGGGTAGTGATAAAAATAAACAAATGCTAGGGACGCGATAAAATTAAACAAATGCTAGGGACGCGATAAAATTGTGCGATAACCATCCATGATTGGTGAAGCAGTAATTAGGAGACGGAGAGACCGATTTATTAGCGAAGTGATATCTCCATATTTTTATTACATGTATTCGCGGGGATGTTCTGGCGACTTCGTTAGAATTAGCTTCCCACACAGGTGTTTCGTCACTTGTCAGCATCGGACAGATTTACAGCCACCTTGTGCGGTATTGTATATAGAGACTCGCTGAAGCGTAAAGAGCCAAAGTTGGACTAGACCCGTGGGAAAGTAATTGCAAGCTTGGGTTTTCCAAAGAACGGGGTTCTCCAAAATCGACAAACTAATTAGATGTTATGGGAAATCCAAAGTCTAAATTTAGAGATGACATATTTCGCGCCCAATAAGGAGAGATCTTGGTTTAGCTTATGAGGTCACTTTGGACCAATAGAGAATAGATTTTAGGCCGGTTAAGTGACGTAGTTTTTAACCAATAGGATAGTTAGTTTTAGCGTAGGATAGGTTTTTATAAATAAGGGTGACGGGGAGCGGAGATGATCACAAGATCTCATCGTGTCGGCGGCCCTACATACAGGGCACGATCACAACATCTCATCGTGTCGGCGGCCCTACATACAGGGCACGATCACAACATCTCATCGTGTCGGCGGCCCTACATACAGGGCACAATCACTACTCCTTTTCGTGTCGACGGCCCTACATACAGGGCAAAATAACTACTTCGTTTCGTGTCGACAGGATAACTACTTTTCTTCGTGTAGACGGCGCGACATCTTTTTTTTTGTGTCGGCGGCCCAACTTAATAGTCTTTCTTCCGGCGAAGACTCGATAGATAGAACTTTGTCATCGGCGAGACCACTCGTCAACGTTTAGGAGCTTCGATCATAGTGTACTGGACAGAGTATTGAATTTGTAGTATCGGATAGAGCTTATTCAGAGCCGCCATAGAGTCGATACAGAAGTGCGACCAACGATTGAATTATAAGTCAGCCGGAAATACATACTCTAGGGTTTACCAAGTGAATACGACAATAAACTTATAGTTTTGGAGTTTACACTGCCTTTTATATAAGTAGCCGGCTTGGTATTATTCCCGACATCATCCTACACCACAACCGTACCTCGGCTACCCTGAGTGAATCTCACGCAACACCGAGACGCACCCACCCTCAAATGGTATCCAACGTGGGGCCTCAATAACGACCACTTCACCCTCATTGGTTAAAAGACGTCCTTTCGTACCGTTTTATTGGTCAAAAGTAGTGTGACGTAGTAAAAGTGTAATAGTCAGAAATAAATATCATGCAGCCATTATTCTGAACGCAGTAAACGAGATTCGAAATATATAGGGTAAAGGTTGGTAATACTGTGATACCAGTTTTCTGCAGCATCTTCTCCACAAACATTCCCTCAATACGTTGAGGCAAAAAAAAAAAAAAACCGATCTTCCTCTCGCTTAGTAAAATTGTAATAAATTCTCAAAAATAACTATCACAATATTATTCATATCACAATATTACCAACTTTACCCTACAGAAAGTACATCTACTAAAACGGATAGCTTTTTTTTTACAAACACTGTTAATCTGAACACAAGAAAAGTATGATTAAACAACACACGGTTACAAAGTAAATAAAATTTTACACAGACAGTATTTTTCTTATGAGGAAAAAGAAGAAATTAAAAACGGAAAAATAATTACAGAACAAAAATTCTGTCCACAATGAGTGTTACCTTTGACATAATAAAATAAAATTTGGACATCTGAGAACGGTTGAGTAAATTAAATTATTTATCTTCAGCCAGTGTTCCTATTCATAGGAATAAATTGAAATATGGACAAGTTTTGGATATTTTGGTAGTTCTTTTTGAGAATTTATTACAATTGTACTGAACGAGAGAAGAACCAGTTTTGTGCAGCAACTTCTCCGCAAACATTCCCTTAATACGTTGGCGCAAAAACGCAAAAAAACCGATCTCCCTTTCACTCAGTAAAATTGAGGACCGTTTTTGCAAAACTTGCTAACTGAAAAAACTAAATTTTACAGGAGAGACAAAAAACTGAATGAAGACTTAATAGGTTATAGGAGCAACCATTACACTTTGAAACACTATAATGAAGAGAAATAATTCAATTTTACTAAGATAACTTTAACATCGTGTAGAGGCCTGTTTTATGTTAACGAATCCACCAAAATCTCAATTTTGCAAATTTTCAGTTAGCAAGTTTTGCAAAAACGGTCCTCAATTGTAATAAATTCTCAAATTAACTTTTACAATATTACTCATATCACAATATTACCAACTTTTACTCTACAGATCATATATCTACTAAAACGATAGCTTCTTTTACAAACACTGTTAATCTGAAGAAAGGAAAAGTATAACTAAACAACACGCTGTTATAAAATAAATAAAATTTTTCACGGAGAGCATTTTTCTTATGAAGAAAAGGAAGAAATTAAACACCGACAAATAGTTACAGAATGAAAACTCTGTCCACAACCAGTGTTATTTTTGACATAGTAAAATAAAATTTCAACATCTGAGCACGGTTGAGTAAATTAAATTATTTTTTTGAGTCATTGTTTCTGTTCATAGGAAAAAAATTGAAATATCGACAAATGTTTGAAAAAACATAAATTTCCCAGCCACGTTATTTTTAATACAGGAAGAGAGAAATTAAGTTCCAGCACTAGTTTACACAATCTAAAACATTCTATACATTTACTACTATACTTAACAGAAGAAAGGACAAATTAATTCTCAGTACGTATTTTATAAAAAAGAGACTTGTTTTACAAACTGTTGATCATATTTTATGAATTATATATCAGTACATGGTTACAAAAACTAAAATGCTTTTTACAGCCCTTAATTTTAATAGACGTAAAATAAAATATCAACTTAAAACAATTTCAAAACGAACTTTGTCATAACCCATGATAACTGTAACAAAACAAAGGGAAAATAAATATGTAAAAATGGGAGCAAAACAAAATCCATTTCACATGCACCGATAATCTTACAAGCAAACATTCTGATGGGGAAGATAAAAAAGTTAATTTTTTTTCTTCCACCATGTTAATAATGTCAGAATATGGGTTCGGGCGCGGGTTCGATTCCCGCTTGAGCTGATTACCCAGTAGGGTTTTCTTCCGAGGTTTTCCCGAGTTTAAGGCAAATGTCAGGTAATCTCTGGCGAATCCTCGGCCTCATCTTGCCAAATATCATCTCGCTATCACCAATCTCATCGACGCTAAATAATCTCGTAGTTGATACAGCGTCGTTAAATAACCAAGTAAAAAATAAAACTCCTTTATCCAAAAACCATCGAATTATTTGTTTAGTTTCCAGTGTTTGACATATTTTAGATTTAACCTCTATATTTTAGGCATATCTTATTATCCGTCAGTATTCTTAGAAATGCAGAATTACTCCCTTATGGGAATAGTTACACTGAATTTCAGAGCTAATGCCGAGAACTGACACATTCATTTCTTAAGTTCAGTGTGTTGTCAGATTTTGAGGTATAAAAGGTGCTTGTCTTTCATTCTTACTTGGATCATGAACCAACGTACAGAGTGTCCCAAAAGTCTCACACCATAGGCTGGATTGCAATATTCGTTCAGTACGATGGCCACGAATGTCAAAACACATTGTACGCGTTCACTCATGTCTCGCAGGACGCGGATCACAAACTCTGATGAAAAATCATGGGATTGAGAAGAAATTTTATCACTCAGATGCTGTTTGTTCCTAATTTTCACACTGTATATTTTGCTTTTACGTAGCCCAACACATCAAAATACATTGGGTTCAATTCCGGGGATCGGGGAACCAATTCCAAGTGTTGACTTCTGCCAATGAATTGAAGGAAGTTCGCATTCACCCATTGACGTACTGCCTATGGTGCGGGATTTTTGGGTCATTCTGTACCTAGAACCGAATATTTCATTGACGGAAGAGCTATAGGTCTGTCAAAGTTTCTGCCAAAGATTCGAATATCCATTTCTTAATTTTCGAGAATTCATGAGAATTCGGATGTAATCTCTAATTATATTTTACTTTACCTGGATTATCAGCCAATATTCTTAGAACTGCATATCCGCTTGATGGAACAGCTATAGTGTCTTTCAAAGCTGGTGCTGAGGATTCCTGAAGTTTATTGGATTTCAGGAGAATGGCAATGTTGTCAGCGTTCATTTCTGTGTCCTCCAAGTAGCCCATCGCCATCACATTGAAGGCGTATCCGTGCAGATGAAATGGATGGTTCATGCCCGCTCTAGAAGCTGAAACAAAATATTGAGTCCATCATAACTTCAAACTCGGTTTTTCTAAGTTATGCTAGGTGAGATGGAGCTTATTTTTACCTTAGACACCAGAGGAGTGTTTCCCAAATTTCGACACGTCGCGTACCACTATATCCCCGATACCATCTCTGATAGTCTACGAAATGTGATATTTTCAAACACGTTTGAAGAGCTGTTTTGAAGAGATAATGTTATAGAAGTATTATGAAATTCAAGAATTCGTAGCCTCTAAACATATTAATTGTATAGGAAGTACTTATATTTGCAAAATATTGATTTCGATATGACAGCGTAAGGAAGAAATTTGTTTTCAATTATTGAGGATCAGAAGTCGTAAACCCTATTTGTTAATTATTCGTGAATTTGAGCGCGATGATATTACTCGTATTACAAGGCTTTGAATCTGACAGCGTAAGTGAGGAAGAATTTTTTTTATATTATTAGTGAGGGTCAGTAGATGTAAACCCTATTTGTTATGTATTACGACAGCGGCGCGATGATATTATTACAAGGCTTTGAATCTGACAGCGTAAGTGAGGAAGAATTTTTTATATTATTAGTGAGGGTCAGTAGATGTAAACCCTGTTTGTTATGTATTACGACTTTGAGCGCGATGATATTATTACAAGGCTTTGAATCCGATAGCGTAAGTAAGGAAGAAATTTTTTGTTTTAATTATTGAGGATCAGTAGTTGTAACCCTATTTGTGATGTATCCGTGACTTTGAGCGCAAGGATATTATTTCAAGGCTTTGAATCTTACAGCGTAAGTAATGAAGACACTTCCAAATCAATTATTGAGGATCACTCTGGTTCTCATCCACCATCTCATTATGTATTCGTGACTTTGAAAGCGCGATGATATTATTACAAGGCTTTGAATCTGACAGAGTAAGTAAGGAAGATTTTTTTATTAAGGCTTTGAATCTGATAGCGTAAGTAAGAAAGAAATTTGTTTATTATTATTGAGGGTCAGTAGATTTAAACCCTGTTTGTTATGTATTACGACTTTGAGCGCGATGATATTACGGAGTATTAAGGCTTTGAATCTGGCAAAGCGTAAGAACTAAGATTTTTTTTTATTAAGGCTTTTGAATCTGATAGCGTAAGTAAGAAAGAAATTTGTTTATTATTTTGAAGGGTCAGTAGATTTAAACCCTGTTTGTTAATAGTATTACGAACTTTGAGCGCGATGATATTATGAAATTACAAGGCTTTGAATCTAAACATATTAATAAGTATAGGAAGATTTTTATTTATATTGCTTTGAATCTGATAGCGTAAGTAAGGAAGAAATTTGTTTATTATTATTGAGGTCAGTAGATGTAAACCCTGTTTGTAATGTATTACGACTTTGAGCGCGATGATATTACGAGTATTACAAGGCTTTGAATCTGACAGCGTAAGTAAGGAAGATTTTTTTTTATTAAGAGGGTCAGTAGATGTAAACCCTTTGAATCTGAGCGCGATGATATTATTAGCGTAAGTCTGACAGGAAGAAATTTTTTATTATTATTGAGGGTCAGTAGATGTAAACCCTGTTTGTTATGTATTACGACTTTGAGCGCTATGATATTATTACAAGGCTTTGAATCTGACAGCGTAAGTAAGGAAGAATTTTTTTTTTTATTAGGCTTTGAGGATCTGTAGTTGTAACCCTATTTGTGATGTATCCGTGACTTGATATTATTGAGCGTCAGGATATTATGTAAACCCTTTTGTTAGCGTAATTATGAAGAATTTTTTTATCAATTATTGATATTATTAAACCCTGTTTGTTATGTATTCGTACTTTGAGCTATGAAGATTTTATTATTATTTTTTTTTATTAAGGCTTTGTATCTGATAGCGTAAGTAAGGAAGAAATTTTTTTATTATTATTATTGAGGGTCAGTAGCCTAATTGTAAACCCTGTTTGTTATGTATTGCGACTTTGAGTGCGATGAAGTTTTTTTATTACAAGGCTTTGAATCTGATAGAGTAAGTAAGGAAGAAATTATTTCTTCTAATCATAGAGGATCAGTAGTTGTAAACCCTATTTGTTATAATTTGACTTTGAGCGCGACGATATTATTACAAGACTTTGAATCTGACAGCGTAAGGAAGGAAGATTTTTTTATTAAGGCTTTGAATCTGATAGTAAGAAGGAATAAATTTTTTTATTATTATTGAGGGTCAGTAGCCTAATTGTAAACCCTGTTTGTTAATGTATTCATGATTTTGAGCGCGAGGACATTATTACAAGACTTTAAATCTAACACCGTAAGTAAGAAGAAATTATTTTTTTAATTGTTGAGGATCAGTAGTTGTAAACCCTATTTGTTAATGTATTCGTGATTTTGAGCGCGACGATATTATTACAAGACTTTGAATCTGACAGCGTAAGGAACAATTTTTTTTTCATTGTTGAGGACCAGTAGTTGTAAACCCTATTTGTTAATGTATTCATGATTTTGAGCGCGAGGACATTATTACAAGACTTTAAATCTAACACCGTAAGTAAGGAATTTTTTTTTTCATTATTGAGGACCAGTAGTTGTAAACCCTATTTGTTAATGTATTCGTGACTTTGAGCGTGAGGATATTAATACAAGGCTTTGAATCTGACAGCGTAAGTAAGGAAGAAATTATTATTATTATTATTATTATTATTATTATTATTATTATTATTATTATTTTTAATTATTGAGGATCAGTTGTTGTAAACACTATTTTTATGTATTCGTGAATTTGAGCGCGACGATATTATTACAAGGCTTTGAATATGACAGCGTAAGTAAGGAATACATTGTTATGTTTTTAATTATTTAGGATCAGTTGTTGTAAACACTATTTTTATGTATTCGTGAATTTGAGCGAGAGAATATTATTACAAGGCTTTGAATCTGACAGCGTAAGTAAGAAAGATTTATTTTTAATTATTGAGGATCATTAGTTGTAAACCCTATTTGTTATGTATTCGTGACTTTGAGCGCAAGGATATTATTACAAGACTTTGTATCTGAACTAAAATAAATATCATTTTCGACGACTAGTAAATTTAAATTTGTAACTCTTTTGGAAAGCATTTAAAGTCAATAGAAAAATATGAAAACTGACTAAACTGTTATTTTTGTTTATACTAATGCTTAGCATTTATCGATATCCCCATTAGCTTCCCTGCAATCCAATTTTTTTTCTATTAATATCGTGCATGACTATTGCTGTGCCTCTGTTGAGATTGTCCAAACCCATTATTTGTACTTTATTTGAATTAAAAGAATATAGTCGGCCTAGATGGCGCATTATGTAGAGTGCTGGCCTTCTGTATCCGAGGTTGCGGCATTTAAGTGTGCTCAAATGTCACAGGCTCGTGTCAGTAGATTCACTTGTTTATAAAATAACTCCTGCAGAACAAGATTTTGGCACACCGGGAACTTTGATATAACCACGACAGTTTCGAGCGTCGTTGAATTAACAATATAAAAAACGAATACAATTTGTTGTGTTGTAAATTCCTATCCTGTGATGGAGAGAATATTGGTGGATCTTGCTGTGATTAAAAAGAAGGAAATTCGTGCAGTGCTATAGATACTATTGGAGAGTCATAGCATAAGAGCTCAATGCCCACTTCGTCTTGTAGAGTTGGAAAAGATTTCGTAATATATATATATATATATATATATATATATATATATATATACATATACAACCTTATAATCATCATCATCTTCATGGAAAAGTTCTGATCCGATGAAGTCATCTGTCCATTTTATACGTGGGCGTCCTACGTCCCGGTGTTCAGAAGTTCTATAGTCTTTAATTTGTGTTGTTATTCTATTTGGGTTCATGATTTGTATATGTGCGTACCAGTTTTGTTTTCTTTCTATTATTTTTTCTCCCATGTTAAATATTTCGAGTTCTTCTCTAATTGCTTCCCTACGTTTTTCATCTCTTACTGTATATCCGGCTCTTCTTAAAAATTTCATTTCGGCTGTTTCTATTTTTCGCTTTCCACTTCTATTAGTTTCTATTCTTCGTTTTCCACTTCCTTTCAAGGCCCAATTCTCACACCCATACACCGGAACAGCCATCACATTGTAGAGCCCAATCGCAAACTAGTGGCACCAACCTGCGCGAGCTTCATTCTGAGACTTCGGATTGAGGGGTTCTGTATGTGCGACCGTTTCCAAGCGACTACTTACTCGTAATTATACGATCCTACTGTTTAAACACCCATCCAGCGAAACTCTTGGGCGAGTCCATGTAAGTGGATACCAATATTCGTCCTTCGGGCGGGTCTCACAAATTTGCAATCGGGCTCTTTCTTTTTTGGTTTTGTTTTTTAATATTCGTTAAATCGTTTCACACATTTGTAGAAATTTATATGGGGTAGTTTGTTTTGTAGATGTCCATACAACCTTAAATTATGGATATTATCCTTCAATAAATAGGCTGGCGGACTTATGTTTTGATATTAAAGAAAAGAAAATTAATTTTTAAAATTGTTATTCAATTAATTTTAGAAATAATATTGTGACTCAAAGTTAAATTAACAATATACAGTTACATGTATCATTGCTGTGTCATTATGCATGCTACACTTTTAAGTATAAAATTAATTAATATACTTACAAATTAGTAATAAACAATTCCGTACAAATAAAAACTACGTCTTTATAGTCACTAGCTATGGGGGAATTAGCTTGGAAATTGACCATTACATAAAAATGCAAACACCTCTCCTCGTTTTCCCCCTATTCTTATATTTTCCTTCTTGTGCTTGTATTACCCTTGTTGTCCGTTTTTTTTCATTTATTCTCATTGTATTCCCCTTGCTTTCTCCTTCTTGTCCCTATCTATCTCTTGTTCTCATTTTATTGTCATTTTAATCCTTGTTTTTCCCTTGTTCTCCTTGGATTCATATTGTTTAGATGTAGAACTACGTCTTTCTCCTAACTACACATGGACTAACTTGGAATTAAATTCATCCACTCACATTGTTCTCCTTCTTTTCCCATTCTTTTACTTCTATTCCTTTTCCCTCTTTTATTCCCTTGTTCTCCTTGTATTCACATTTCTCCCTGCTTGCAGATCTATTCCCTTGTTCTTCTTGTCTTCCCTTTCTTCTCCCTGTATTCCGCTTTTTACCTTGTCTTTTCTTTCTTCTTCGTATATTCCCCTTCTTCACCTTGTATTTCCTTGATCTACATTTATTTCTATTTTCCTCCTAGTATTCCGCTTATGTAAACGCTCCAGACGTAGTTCTGTGTAAAGCTATGCACCCGTCCAATTTACTCTTTGTGACTTCAGATAATTCGTAGGCTACAGGTGATAATATTTATTACTAGGGGTCGGGAGGTAATAATAATAATAATAATAATAATAATAATAATAATAATAATAATAATAATAATCCGTGGCATCACAACCTTTGAAGAGCCCAGACCGACCAGCCGGCTGCTGGCCTCATAGAAAATTAACGTTCACATGCCTATATTAATAATAATAATAATAATAATAATAATAATAAAGCAGAGGTGGACGATCATCGAACCAAATTGGAGGTATCGTGTGGTTAGACCACGATGATCCCCCAGCCGTTATAGCTGGCTTTCGCAAATTACCTAAAAATCATAGAAAATTAACCTTTGAAAATGACGTATTTCTGAAAATATTATATTAAAATTAAAAAATACCACGATTTTAATAATAATAATAATAATAATAATAATAATAATAATAATAATAATAATAATCCGTGCATCACAGCCCTTGAAAGGCCCAGACCGACCAGCCGGCTGCTTGCCTCACGTTCACATGCCGAAGCAGAGGTGGACGATCATCGAACCAGTTTGGAGGTATCGTGTGGTTACCACGATGATCCCCAGCCGTTATAGTTGGCTTTCGTAAATTACCTAAAAATCACAGAAAATTAACCTTTGAAAGTGACATATTTCTGAAAATATTATATTAAATTAAAAAAATACCACGATTTTTAATAATAATAATAATAATAATAATAATAATAATAATCATAATGTTGATGATGATGATGAACGTCTTCGAAATGACACCAATGTACATTTAAATAGTAAGAAGAACGGGAATTCCCAGACATACTCCTTATTCACCTTTGCAGCATAGGGCTAGAGTCATTCCTAGGTCCTCTGGTTTGACGGATCGCAGGTTGCTTTATTTTATTTCTTTTCCTGGTTGTTTAACGAAGCTGTAAATGTTATGTTTTATTTAACGACGCTCGTAACTGCAGAGGTTATATCAGCGTCGCCGGATGTGCCGGAATTTTGTCCCGCAGGAGTTCTTTTACATGCCATTGAATCTACTGATATGAGCCTGTCGCATTTGAGCACACTTAAATGCCATCGACCTGGCCCGGGATCGAACCAGAAACCTTGGGTATAGAAGGCCAGCGCCCTCGCCAACCAGGTCGACTACGAAGCTATATCAATTACGAGGTTTAGCGTCGATGAGATTGGTGATAGCGAGATGAGGCTGAGGATTCGCCATACATTACCTGACACTTGCCTTATAGTTGGGGAAAACCTGGGAAAAAACCCAACCAGGTAATCAACCTAAGGCGGAATCGGACCCGCGCCCGAGCGCAACTCCAGATCGACAAACATGCTCCTTTACCAAGCTACGCCGGTGGCTCACAGGTTGCTTTACTTTTTGCATTTTTACGTGTTCACGTGTGAGATCAATATGTCGACTGCGGGCACTGCGACTGCAGTCTTTGTTGTGTTACATTGAATTGGAGGAAGTACGTAACACCATTGATCAGGAGTCAAGGTTAAAGCAAGCATAAGCTAAATTCCAGTATGACGCAGATGAATTGCGTATGCAATCTGCAGTAGGTACTCGAACATAGACTACGACTGGACCAGAAAAAAGTCCGTCCAAGAGCAGAAAATGAAAAAAATGCATGAAAAAGTAAAATATTTTCTAAAAAAAATAAGATCAGTAGATAATATAAGACCGAACAATGCAAAGTAAAAGTAGGTTATATTGGTTTCGTGTTGCATCCTGTATTTTCTGTAATGTCTCAGAAAAAATGATATTTCATTAACTTCCGATCCATATTTACAACACTACAAACAGTGACTGGAGCACAAATTCCAAACCAAAATGGTAAAGCATCTAGAATGGCATGGTTTCACTTACATCCGTCGATGAGTATGAACTGCACCACAGCTCCAAGAGGAACTTTAATGATATGTGAGCAGGTGCAGAGAGTCGTGTTGCAATAGGGTCTGCCGTCGACTCCTGTTGGACATATTTGACCTGGAGATATGTCATCTAGCTGGGTTAAGAGTGGCGAAGACGTGTCTTCATTCGTGATGTTATTCAACGTGTATATCAGATCTAAGTCGTCAGGATCTGAAAAATGTTAGTAATGTTGATATGTGTGAAATTTCAATATTACATCCTAGCTTATCTGAACTAATTATATTCTGTCTTGGTATTTTCATTGGATGGGATGATGTAAAGAAGCATTCATGTACATTCCCGAGAGACATTTATATCCTTTTTCGAGAACTTCAGGGAATGTGTTGGGCTACAGAGGTCTTCTACAGAGATTAAATCTTTAAAAAATCTAAATACGTCTTCACTTATTTATATTATTTCAGTTGATTTTAAGGTACCCTATAATTTATTTTGTGCTCGACCATGCCGAAATGTAGTAATTATACACCTGGTAGTATCCCTTTAATGCACCTCATTAAAGTACACCTATTCATTATAGTTCAGTTGTTCAGCCAATGAGAAATCACCATTGTACCATTACAAAAGCGCAAGTATCGATTATTCTCGTACAATCGAAAGACAACTAGCGAAAAGTCACGGAGGCTGGAAATCCAATAGTGTCGCAGAAGGTTATCTTCTGTTACTATAATAATTAGCGTTAATTGTAAATGATATTCAAATTAATTCAATTTGTCATCTCGTTTTTCAATTCTAAATCAATTTCCAGGTTATATCAAGACTAATGTTCATGTTAAGATTATATCAAGGTCAATGACATTTGTTGGAAAAAATCAATACTTTCGCGTCTGCGCACATCTCACAATTTAGAAGGTCAGTTTCCCTCCTCACTTACATAACCATAACATGAATACGTATGAATAATTTCAAGTTATAAATATGGTCGAGCATAAAACGTCGTATGAAACTTGCCTATAATGGTAATTAAGACGCTCGTATGAAAATTATGAAATGCGCTTGCGCTCGTTTCATAAACAAACATACTCGCGTCTTAATTACTATCATTATAGGCTCGTTGCATAATGTACTATAAAAATATTAATAACAATAGGACAATAAAATATTACATTCACCGCGCAGTACATGACATTATTATCCATGGATGTTTCCGTTGTCACACTCGATATAAGAGAGGTCTAGAAACAGAATGTACCAAATGACATTTTTCACAATTTGAATTGAAATTGTTTCGTAAATGTGGACAAAAACACTACTGAATGATGCAGCTTTGAGTTTCTTTCTCAATCACTTGCGTGCAGTATTCGTTGTATAAAAAGTGAGCTGATTACAAAATGTACCATATGCATTGAAAATCTCTCTTAATGTAAAAACAAAACGTAACATTTTCATTTGCATTATACAAGGTTTACACGTTAAAAATCTGAACAGGTTCTTCCTAAGTTGACTTTATCGTGTCCATCTTTTGTTTAGTAGGTTGCTGAGCTAGCTAGTAATTGTGTCCATCCTTCAAAATGTGAAACGAATGCTGTTATGGCCGAGGACTATACTTCGTTCCACAATGTCTGACGGGAGAAATAAACATTGCCGACAGAGAAAGAGAGAAATATATTTGCTATTCAACCAATGGCAGAGGTCTCATTCCACGCTTGGGCGGGGGTAGAACGCTTCAGATCGCCCAACTTCAAGTCAAGCGTGGAATGAGATATCTCCTATTGGTTGAATAGCAATTATACTTCTCTCCTCCTTTGCCGGCAGTGTTTACTTCTCCTGTCAGACATTATGGAACGAAGTATATGCGTTCCAGACTTTGATATGAGTCAGGTGTAATTTTTTTCTTAGTTCAAGCAATATTCCAAGTTATTTTGACTGCTTGTCCTATGTAGTAGAGAGACAAATTATTCGGAGTTTTTGTTGTTCTTTGTACAATGTTCTCTACAGCAAAATCGAATAAATTATAGTTGCAAAGTATGCAATTTCAATGTTTTGGCATCAAAACGTACCAAAAGCAAAAATAAATTTAAAGTTTGAATATTTGTGTAAACAAATTATTTTAAAAGTAACTGCACTTAATTTACGAGTGTATCATTCAAATCTATTAACATGGAACAGAAAGAAAATTAAAAACATTTAAACACGAAGTCGTAGAACGTTTTTGCATTTTCCCAAAAATCACAATTTTGTACGTGGTACGTCCTGTTTCTAGAGCACTTATATAGTTCTCACAATTAATTGGACGGCATTTTCTTTCGATTCGTTCAAAGACCACATTTTTCTACAATGCCTTCACGCGTCATCTCAGTCGTATAAGATATGTTATTTTATATAATTTTAACGACAACTGTGTGTGTTCGTTATGTTCAAAAAGGGTGAACGATACCATAGCCTTCGATGTGAGAAAAGGAAGAAGACTTTGACACAATATAGCAAAGACTAAATAACTAAATACCCATTGGGTGCTCTTTCTCTTTATTATTATTCATCCATTGATAGTACAGGGACATCATTTTATTTTTACTAACATTTTTAATGTTAACTTGCCTATACCTCTGGATCAATGTCGTTTGCTATCCCCTTCCCCGACTGGAGTTCGATGATACTGGCGTAATATACAAACAAATCACTTTACTAGGTATAGGAGACATAGGAAGTAGTTCATCCATTTACGTAAACTAGGAAATATTACGCTTTTGAGTTTGATTATTTTCATTAGGTTTTTGTTTAATCAAAATACAGTACAGTATTAACAATGAGTGTTTTTACTCACGAACTGAGCTGTCCATGTGGACGTATTCATTATGCAGTGTATATTATAAGTCTATATCACATTAACGTACAATATAGAGAATGAAGTTAAATTGAAAAATAACCATAATATGGATATTTAAACGCATTTTTTAAAATGGTGGCCGTTCATTTCGATACAGGCTTCAGTTCTAATGTGCATATTATCGCACTATAGACTATTGTACCTAATCCCAATTACCAGTTTCGTTCTTCGTACTAGTAACTCATGTTGAAATAATTCTGTACCTACTCTATAAAAGAGTACCTTACGTACTGTAAATTCAATCTTCACTTCTGCCCGATCCGAAAAGATAAAATTACTCAGACACATTATCTACTCTCCGTCCAAGTGGTTATGTCGCAGGATCGTAGGAAGGGTGGAAATCACGTGACAGTTAATTAGTTAACGGGGCCTGTTATTTAAGTTATTTTAAACAGTTGTATAATATTACGTAGACGTCCAATTCCTAACAGAAATTAATGTTTTCAGAAAAGAGGTAAGACAGCCCAGCAACTAGCCTTTACAGAGGAGCGAGCAGAAGCGGGGAGGAAACCGAGATGCGACGTAGGCAAACGGACGACAGTACCTGTGCGAAAAATATGTTTCAATATTGAAAGCTCTTTCGTCACTGGAAGACGCGAACATATTTCTGGAACGTACTATACTCACTAACTTAGTACTGTTCGTGTTTACTATGACCGTAAGGCGACTTTGACTGTATACGCTTGGTTCTGTGTAAAGAACGGTTGGAAGTTGACTAGTAGAGAGGGTGGGAGTGAAGTACATTCAAAAACTCAGGTACAATAAAAATTGAAGTAAAAATAAAATGGTGTCCCTGTATTTATTGAAACCGTAGACAAACTAACTCAATGCTATTATTATTACAGACAATATTAGGATTTACAATGCCTTCTATATATATCCAAATGACTTTTGTTACCTAACCGAAGTATTTGTAAGACGCAAGTCTGTATCGATTTCGACCGGGAATTTTAATGAACGCTTCTGTACTCCCATTCAACATATACACGTCCTTCTATAACTTTTGCTACATAGTAAAACTTTATTTTTAATTTACTCCCATGGTTCTGCAAAAAAAAAAATTGCCTGGTATCAAACTACGCAATTTATAAAGCTGATTTAGGTATATACAGTAAAAATTAAAGGTAGTCGCTTGAATAAGTTAGCTCTCGAGCTCACTTTTGACTCACGGCTTGTTGACTAGTTATTCCCTGGACGGCGGATTGGATAAGGGGGAACGGTAACTAGGCCTCCCCTGTCTCCCGACGTCTCTAAATTACTTATTTTTGTGGGAGTGAATTAAAGAAATCACCTACCAGGCGTGGCCAAGAATAAGTGAAGATACGAAATATTATAGAATTAGAGCACCCTGTGGGTCCTCCGAGTAACGTAGGACGTAATAAACAGGTCACAGTGTTGTTTGGCATAGAATGGTGAACATTTGAGTACTTGTGAAAAATGTGTGGAAATGAGTGTTCCCAATAGGCTATCTCACGAACTGAGATACTGCATTAAAAATGTTCTGTTTCCTTTGATTGTAGATTATTAATGAAAGCTAGGAAAAGTTGTAGTAAGAGTTAATTATCTTCAAAAGTCCCATACAAAGATACGTTACACGAGCTAGATTCACATTTCAAAATTCAAAGTTGGCCCTTTTATTCCTACTTCCAGTTTGTCCCGGAAAATGGAAATACCACCAAATGATTCTTTATATAGGTTTTGGTACCGAATTTTTTTCTCGAAAACCTAGTGCCATGTAGTTTCGGAGTGCTTTGAAGCATTCTGTATACATTCAACACATCTTGTCGTGAGCTTACCGAACCTAACATGTTACATTATGTACACAACTCGTCCGCTTATGAAGCCATATGTCAGCTATATACGTAAAAAATAATAAACATAATAGGCCTGGACCGTTGTACTTTGTTTCAGAGATCATAAAAACTGAAATATGGAAAAAAATTAATTAACTAAATGAATTAATTCATTTTAAAGTTGCTTTCCAATTGGGGAAAATAATATTATTTTGAAATTGCAAATTAGGACTGCAATAAAGAGAATAAGGGACATGCACCAGGACAAAGATCAGGATAATGACTACGATAAGAATCTTGAACAAGGACTACGACTACGACAACGACCGCGATAAGGAAATGACAAAGCAAAAACTACGATAAGGACTACAAAAGAACGACAAGAACTGGGATAAGAATCACAATAAGGACCACGACCACAACAGCTTCCAAAATTAAAGCTATGGAAAATACGCATAAAGATAAGAACCATGACAAATATCACGACAAGGACCTCGATAAGGACCACGACAAGGACCAAGATAGGGAATACGACAAGAAACAACACAACCACTACTACAAGCACCACGACAAGTTCCATCTCAAGGACCGCGACAAAGACATCGACAAGGATCACGACAGGGATCATGGTGCCTGTCGTGGCCCATGTCGTGATCTTTATCGTGATCCTTGTGGTTTATGTCGCGGTCCTTAAAGTGATCCTTGTCGCTGTTATAGTTCGTCCTTGTCATTGACATTGTCATGATCCTTATCATGGTTCTCATTATCTTTTTTATGCTCGCTATTACGATCTTTGTTGTCTCTGTCATGGTCCTTATTGTAGCCCTTGTCTTTATCACGGTCCTAATGTTGGTCTTCATCCTTGTTGTAATCGTTGTCGAAGTGTTTGTTGTATTTCATATCGTAGTTCATATTGTGAGATTTTTAGTTGTATGTTGTGGTCCATATCTTGGTTCTTATCATGATCCTTTCGTGGTCCGTGTCGTGATCTTTATGGGGTTCCATTTTGTCTTTGCCATGGTCTTACATTTGTTATTCAAAATAATATTGTTTTCCCCATCTGTCAAGTGACTTCTATGTTACATGACACCTTCCACATTTTCATGAGAGGTAAAAGATAACAGAGCATGCATATAAACCGAGACATGTGTTACAAATAGATGATTTATGACATTTTACACTGATGTGTACAGTGTGGGCCTCAACTTACAGCTCTGGCCAGAGGGGAACATCACAGGGAAGTTGGGAGTGGGGATGTAGTGAACTGATAAGAGGTGGTGACAGGCTAAAGGACTGAACATTGAGCTATCTCAGGACTTAATATACTGTCGGTCTTACTAATAAAAACTCTGTATACAGACGTTTAACTGTCTTATACTTATACAATGTGTAGCTCGTTTATAAGTCGTGTGTAAATTCCTTACTAATAATCACTACATACGTCGTGTATAACAGTATAACTGTTACACAGCTACGTCATAGTTTCGTCATTACTTCGTTACGAAAGATAATAGAATATCTGAGGTTCTCTATTGCATCCGGTAGAGCGCTCTAGTGTGGCGTGTTAAGTATCGATAGTACAACTGGCTCTAATCGATTACCATACTATATTTTGGTCAAAGAGTACAAGCTACAGTAATATTATTCTAATTATTCTGTGCTCTTTGGTTTGTTCCTCTTTGGTTACTAAGCAACCATCATCATAAAATGACAGTCGATACGAACAGCTGTTAGAGGGCGGCCATTTTTTTCTCTATATACAACGCTTAAACTAGGGGGGTTTGTATGTATGTATGTATGTATGTATGTATGTATGTATGTATGTATGTATTTATTCACACTGCAATGGGTATATACCCGGTGGCAGTGGTAACTAATTACACTCAATAATGACAATAATAAACTTATTAATTAAAAATACAATTAATAATACTAATAATTAATACTAATATAATAATTATAATAATAATAATAATAATAATAATAATGATAACAACAACAGGGCATATACTAAATTAAATGAAACGATCACTTAAAACAACATTTGAAATATAACTACTCCCATTGTATAGTTACAGGCTGTTTATACGTCCATCGCTTCTGCATGGTTTATTAGTAAAGTTTTCTGTCTCAACTCTGCATAAGTCTAGTATAAAAACTATACACGGTTTATTAGTAAGACTGTGTAGGTATAGTGATTCGTTAAAGATTATTTTTAAACTTATACTCTAGACGTTATCAGTTCGGAAGCTGGCGAATAGGGGCGTGGTTTCAAGTAGCTTTGGGGTGAGTAACAGATGATGTATTGCTTTTGCATTCTTCACAGACCCGATGAGGCGAGTCCCGTACAATAATTTGGCGTAGGATTGAGACAAGAATGGGAATTGAGTAAAAATATGCATGCCTGACTAGATATTTTCCTGCATGGCTACATCTATACTCACGGTCGAATCGATTAAACGATCCTGAGTAGAATAGATCTTTCTTCTTCGGAAATACGTAAGCAGATAGGATTGTAATGTTCACATCCGGTTCAGGCTTCAAAATATTTTCGTCAATGGGTTCTGCAGCCTCCAGTTGTGACACACATACTCCATGTTCGCCGTGGCTACACGTCGCATTCTGAGGGTTCATAATCTGCAAATAAATTAATTCATAATATATATTACCTAGTGTATCGATTTGTTTCTGATTGTCGGGATTATTTTTTATCTGCGATATTCCATTGTAACTCTCAAAATAAAGTGCATGTGAATTTAAAAATACTTATCTATGTCTATAATGTCTTGGTAACGCATTTTAAACGTAAGTAGTTCTAACTTTATATTCTAAACGCGCTATAAGCGATTAAACAGTGCCTGTGATTGTATGAATAATGCCAGTTTACTGAAGTTTGCTACAAAAACAGTGCTTAGGTTCATGACGGCTGTATTTGAATTTCCTTGATATTTTAACTGCTACCCATTAGACTTATTTCTCGTTTCAGTTCAAGCCTGAGTCCACACAAAGCTTGAAGCTACTTCCATACCAACTGAAGACTTGAGACGCATCTAGACGGTCACGCCAAGCTTCAGTCGTTCATTAGCTCTGTAGTTCCGCCAGCATGAGTTATTTCAAATTAATTTAAGGGAAGAGGATGGTATTTTTTGGTGAAAAATGAGTAAATGTTCGAAAAATAAAATTTTTTCCTTAAAATACTCTGTGATATGTGTGGAATATATTGTATGATATTTTGTGGGTATTTGTGCCCTTATCGGATGTTGAAACGCCATTTTTAAACTTCCTGCGCTCTGGATTTTTAAATCAAATCTCCCTTTGTTTGTTGTTTCGGAACTTCATTTTTTTTTCAAAACCAAATTTTTCTTTAAAATACTCTGTGATGTGTGTGGAATACGTACATTGTATAACATTTTGTGGATATCTGTGCTCTTATTGCATGTTGAGACGCCATTTTTAAAGTTTCTGCGCTCTGGATTATTAAATCACACTCCCTTTGATTCCTGTTTCTGGAACTTTATTTTTTTTGCTACATTGCCAGACAAAAATCGATATAATTTTTGAAGTATTAAATATATATGTATGAAATTTAGAATACACATTCTCTAGACTACTAGGAGACTTTTCTCTGTAACAGAATTTTCCTAATTGATTTCATTTAAAAATAAGTCTGTCTGTTTGCAAGAAAGAAAATAAAAAAAATGTTATCAAAATATAATTGTTTATTTTACAAATGTAGGAACTAATATCAAAATTCTGTTATAGACAGTTTGTAGAGAATGCTTTTACAAATAAATTTTAACAAAGTGTTTGAATTTATCTTTAAAAATTGCTTAGATATATCGAGTTTAGTAAAATCCTGCACTGGGTACATTTTTGTTTTCAAATCTGGCTCCCAAATTTTTTTTCAAAATATTTATATTTGGTTGAGTTTCTATAGCCATGAGCTCCCTACATACAAAAAATTAATATTTTACACCAAATAGGAAAAACTTAAAAAAAATACCATCCTCTCCCCTTAAATAGGTTTTGCTCTTTCCTTCAAAAAGAATGGATTAAGGCAAGAGGATGGTATTTTTGATGAAAAATGACTAAGTTTTCAAAAAAAAAAAGTATTCTTTAAAATACTCTGTGATATGTGTGGATCGCCATTTTTAAACTTCCTGCATTATTGATTTTTAAATCACTCGCCCACTTTTTTTGTTGTTTCCGGTAAATTAAATTGAAAAAAAAAAGTCTTTAAAATACCCTTTGAGATGTGTGGAATGCATTGCATAACATTTTGTGGGTATTTGTTCCCTTATCGGATGTCGAGACGTCATTTTTAAACTTCCTGCGCTATGGATTTTTAAATCACACGCCCGCTTTTATCGGTTTCCAGTAACTTCATTTTTTTCCACATTGCGAGATAAAAATGAATATAATTTCTTAACTATTAAAGATACATGCATGAAATTTAGAACACACATTCTTCAGATCATTAGGAAACTTTTCTCTGTAACAGAATTTTGTTAAGTGATTTCATTTAAAAAATACGTCCGTTAGTTTGCAAGAAAGGAAATCAGAAAATTGTTACTAAATTTTAATTGTTTATTTTACAAACGTAGGGACTAATATCAAAATTTTGTTACAGGCAGTTTGTAGAACATACTTTTGCAAATACATTGCAAAACTTTTTGAATCTATCTTTCAAAACTATTTACATATATCGGTTTTAGTACAATCCTGCATTGGGTATATTTTTTTCAAATTTGGGCCCCCAAATAATTTTTTTCAAAATATTTTTAATTGGTTCAGTTGCGACAGCTATGAACTCTCTACATACAAAAATTAATAATTTACACCAAATAGGAAAAAAGTTAAAAAAAATACCATCCTCTCCCCTTAAGGCGACTGGGTAGTCTAAGTGTGTTTCTGTTATGTATGAGTGAAGAAATTTCGCTATTACTCTTCAAATTTCCAATCTATCAATTTACAATTTTTACAGGATACACAAAATATTTGCAGGTATATTTTGAGTTTTAGGCTATCTGAGCCATTTATACCCAAACTCACACTTTCAGAAATCAAAATTGGCATAGAAAATCTGAAAAAGTACAAATCTCCAGATATCGATCAAATTCCAGCACAATTAATACAAGAGGGTGGAAGCGCATTATCTAGCGAAATTTATAAGCTTGTGCATGCTATTTGGAAAAAGGAAATTGTACCAGAACAATGGAAGGAGTCCATAATTGAAGGAGGACAAGACTAACTTTAGTAACTTTCGAGGAATATCACTTTTGTTGACGTCGTACAAAATTTTTGCAATATTCTTTTGAGAAGATTAACTCCATATGTAGATGAAATTATTGGGGATCATCAGTGCGGTTTTAGGCGTAATAGATCGACTATTGATTAGATTATTTGTATTCCACAGATATTAGAGAAAAAATGAGAGTATACGGGTACAGTACATCAGTTATTCATAGATTTCAAAAAGGCACATGACTCAGTTAAGAGAGAAGTTTTATATAATATTCTCATTGACTTTGGTAGCCTATTCCTAAGAAACAACTTCGGTTAATTAAAATGTGCCTCAGTGAAACGTACAGCAGAGTCCACATAGGCTACTTTTTGTCTGTTGCTTTTCCAATTCACTGCGGGTTAAACAAGGAGATGTACTATCTCCTTTACCTTTAACTTTTGCTCTAGAATACGCCATTAGGAAAGTTCAGGATAACACAGATGAATTGGTATTGAACGGGTTGCGACAGCTTTTTGTCTATTTGGATGGCGTTAATATGTACGGAGAAAATTCACCAACTATTAGGGAACACACGGAAATTTTACTTGAGCAAGTAAAGCGATAGATATGGAAGTAAATTCCGTAAAGGCAAAGTATATGATTATGTCTCGTGACCAGAATATTGTACGAAATAGAATATAAAAATTGCAGATTTATCCTTCAGGGAGGTGGAAAAATTAAATTATCTTGGAGCAACAGTAACAAATATAAATGACACTCGGGAGGAAATTAAACGCAAAAGAAATAAGGGAAATGCCTGCTACTATTCGACTGAGAAGCTTTTGTCATCTAGTCTGCTGTCAAAAAACTGAAAGTTAGAATTTATGAAGCGGTTATATTACCGGTTGTTCTGTATGATTATGAAATTTGGACTCTCACTTTGAGAGAGGAACATAGGTTAAGGGTGTTTGAGAATAAGGTTCTTAGGAAAATATTTGGGCTAAGAGAGATGAATTTACAGGAGAATGGAGAAAGTTACACAACGTAGAACTGCACTCATTTTTTTCTTCACCTGACACAATTAGGAACATTAAATCCAGAAGTATGAGATGGGCAGGGCATGTAGCGCGTATGGACGAATCCAGAAATGCATATAGAGTATTAGTTGGGAGACCGGAGGGAAAAGACGTTTGGAGAGGCCGAGACGTAGGTGAGAGGACAATATCAAAATGGATTTGAGAGAGATAGGATATGATGATAGAGACTGGATTAATATTGTACAGGATAGGGACCGATGGCGAGCTTATGTGAGGGCGGCAATGAACCTCCGGGTTCCTTAAAAGCCATTTGTAAGTAAGTAAACTACCACCACCGTCGCCGCCAACGCCTCACCACCACCACCACCACCACCACCACCACCACCACCACCACCACCACCACCACCCACCACCACCACAATGTACACAAAATATTAGCAAGTAACCTATATTTTGGTTTCTAGGTTTTCTTTCTACATCATACACTTTATTTTATAAAAATGTTTAAACCTGAAATATATTAATTAAATTTAAGTTGTAAACATAGGTATTTTAGAAATATTTTTCTCAGAAACCCTTAGCACTATAAGGTTCATAAAAATTCAAGCATATTCCCAATGCAACTGAATGTACTCGTATCTCCTACAATTTCCGTCACTTTATGAACATTCGTTCAATAGAAAAAAATATTTTTCATCCTGAAAATATATTTTAAAACATTTTATATTTTTTCATACTTTCTTGGCTGGAAAGTCCATAACAATTTTGATAACTATGTGAAATGGGCACGTTTACTCACTTTCATATAAAAGAGGACTATTCAAAATTTTAGCCTCTTAGCCCCAGTAATTGCTGAGAAAAATGTTCCAAAATAACCAGTGTTTAGCTTAGATTTAATTAATATTTTTTCCGGTTTAATATATATATTTTTAATATTTTGTTTATAAAATTCAGAATATGAGGTAGATGGATAACCTAAAGAACCGAAAATATTGTGTGTATGCTGTAAAAATAGAAAATTTAAAAGCAATAGCACACTTTTATTAGCTTATTTCACTTATACAGAAGAGCCATATGTTCAGAATGCCCAGTACCGTTAAAGAAAAAGAAACAATGGTGCAAATCATGTTTGCAATGGAAACACATTTTTTCCCATATTGATTTGTGACAAGAGCTCAGATGTAATCCTCCAATCATCAGATTTACTCAAAATTAGTATATACCGCTCAAAGAACGACCAAAATAGAAAGATATAATGCAACAATGACGTGAAATGTTACATGAAGATCATTTTAGTACCCTACCTTGCTGATACATTCGAACACTTAAACATTTCGAATAGCAGTTTGCAAGGCCTAGATGTTAACATAATAACATCCAGGAGAAAAATCAAATGATTTATAAAGAAACTTGATTTCTGGTCTACATCACTTGGGTCACGTTTCACACATAATCACTCATTAGAACCCCACTCTTTAGTCCTGGACACTTTGTATATTAAGTTCTGACGTTCAACATCTACTTGAGGATTTGGTGAAGAACTGTTTCCAGAACATGGGAGGGGTCAAAGTAGGTGAAAGAAGAATAAAGTGCATAAGATTGCTGATGATATGGCGGTGTTTGTAGAAGAGGAGACGATACTAAGTGATATACTATTGGAGCTAAATGACACTTGTGAACAGTATGGGATGAAGATAAATGCAAACAAGGCGAAGACTATGGTTGTCGGAAGAAAAATAAAGAAAGTAAATTTCGAATTGTAAATTAGGCAGTAGAGCAAGTAGACAAGTTCAAATACTTGGGATGTACTATAAGCAGTAACATGAGCTGCAGCCAGGAAGTCAAAAGCAATGTCAAAGGAAGCTTTTAATAAAAAAAAAAGGAGCATCTTCTGCGGACCTCTGAAAAAAGAACTAAGGAAGAGACAAGTGATGTGCTTTGTGTGGGGTGTGACATTTTACGGGGCAGAAACATGGACATTACGACGAAGCGAATCGAATAGAATCATTTTAAATGTGAATATGGAGAAGAATGGAGCGTGTGAAATGGACAGACGAAATAAGAAATGAAGCTGTGTTGGAAAGATTGGGTGAAGAAAGAAAGATGCTGAAACTTATCAGAAAGGAAAAAAGGAATTGGTTGGGTCACTGGCTGAGAATAAACTGCCTACTGAAGGATACACTGGAAGGAATGGTGAACGGGAGACGAGTTCGGGGTATAAAAAGATATTAGATGATAGACGATATTAAGATATATGGATCATATGTAGAGACTAAGATCAAGGCAGAAAATAGGAAAGACTGTAGAAAGCTGGGTTTGCAGTGAAAGACTTGTCCTTGGGCATAATACTTTATATATTTATGTATGTATGTATGTATGTAGATTTTTTTTTCTTACCTTGACATCTGGCGATAGTTTCTCATCCTCATCCTTGAACTCATGTTCGCTGGGTTCAGTATCCTCCGCTCCTTGGTACTGCAGCACAGCCCTTTGTTGAGCAGTCTCGTCAGGGGCACACTTGCCCATGCCCTTAACTCGTATCCAGTATGAGTTCACCTCATTTGTAGCATTCAGGACGAAGTCATATCGTTCACCTACGGATTAATTCAGTTTTTAAAATGTATAATAAGTAATACATTACTTATGTTAGGGAACTCATGTTGAAACCAATGGCGGCTCTCGTTAAGGGACATATGGGCACAAATCCCCCTTTCAATTTCATTTCTCCACTAAACGTCGAGGTAGGCTGTATTGGAAACTCAACCGCAAATTTTATGCGTGAATACGTCCTTCGCTTATGCAATTGCTATTAAGATAATCGTCAGCATTGATAATCAACATCTCTTCTCTTCAGATACCCTGAATCTTCTCTGTGCTAGGACTCTTTAGAGTAGGCACATTATATGAATTGTGATCCCGCCTTTTCGCCACACTTTTTTCGTCATAGGTATGTTTTGTCACACTTTACATTTTCGTCACAGTATGTATATATAAATTCATAACGGCCATATTCTGTCACTTATTAGTTTTGTACTTAAACAATAGTTGTTCATTCATTATTGGCTAATTTCCATAGACAGACAAAGATTCTTCATTTATTGTTTGGTTAAGACTGTTCATTATTATTGTTTGGTTATTTCCATAGATAGACAAAGGTTGTTCATTTATTGTTTGATTATTTTCATAGACAAAATTTGTTCATTTATTGTTGACTTATTTTTATAGATAGACAAGATTTTTCATTACTGTTTGGATATGTGCATAGATAGACAAAGGCTGTTGATTTATTGTTTAGTTATTTTCGTATTAGACAAAGGTTGTTTATTTATTGTTTGGTTATTTTCGTATTAGAAAAAGGTTGTTTATTTATTGTTTCGTTATTTTCGTATTAGACAAAGGTTATTTATTTATTGTTTGGTTATTTTCGTATTAGACAAAGGTTGTTTATTTATTGTTTGGTTATTTTCGTATTAGACAAAGGTTGTTTATTTATTGTTTGGTTATTTTCGTATTAGACAAAGGTTGTTTATTTATTGTTTGGTTATTTTCATAGATAGACGAAAATTGTACATTTATTGTTTGATTTCCGTAGACAGACAAATGATAATTTATTGTTAGCTTATTTCTATAGATAGACAAAATTCTTCATTTATTGTTTGGTTATTTTCCTAGCTAGGCAACGGTTCTTCATTTATTGTTTCGTTACTTTCATAAATAGTCAAAGTTTGTTAATTTATTGTTTCGTTATTTTCGTAGACAAAGGTTGTTCATTAATTGTTTGGTTATTTTCATAGATAGAAAAAGGTTGTTTATTTATTTCTTGATTATTTTCATTGATAAAAAAAGATTGTTCATTTATGTTTTGTTTATTTTCATAGATAGACAAAGGTTTCTCATTTATTGTATGGTTATTTTTACATATAGACAAATGTTGTCCATTTATTGTTTGGTTATTTACATAGATAGACCAAGATTGTTGATTTATTGTTTGGTTACTTTCATGGATAGACAAATGTTGTTCATTTATTGTTTTGTTAATTTCATATTTAGACAAAGATTGTTAATTTCTTGTTTAGTTATTTTCATAGATATTATAGCCGACTCATTCCCGTTCCATCGTGAAACTGTTATGTCAGACAACATGCTTTCCTCAAAGTCTAAACTGGGAAAGGAAAAATTAACCCATGAAGTTACACGTTTAAGCAGTTGGTGTTGTATGGTATGACCAGTGGGACTGTTGCAACTCTGCAATAACAGTACTGCATCTGAAGACAGAAGTTGCATTATCAAGGGTTCCAGAGAGTACACAGGTCATGCACCAGACTAGGTTAGGATCCATATTGACGAATGCGTTCAGTCGATGAAGCAGGCAGCTGAAACTTCGATGGAGCCTGCTTCAGCCTTTGTGTAGCGCCATGCACAGCATATTAACAGTGAAAACAATTTCAAGCTGATTTTAATATATAACTACTTGAAGCTGCAAAAGCTGGAAACAATGGAAAAAAAAACAGTACATGGTGTAGAGTGAGTGAAGCTGCATATTTACACCAGGACATGAAAACATTGGACTGTGGGCAATCACCACTGCGTAAAAAGAAGAAACACATTGCTGTCGATTCATGGAAAGGTACCAAGAAAACAAAGACGAGAATAATATTGTCACATTCTTGATAACCATGGATACGGTTTGGCTGGGAACTTCTCGTAAAGTTCGGTGATATATTCTGATGCACAACAGTTCTGGTATATACAAATTTACTGATTTCCATGTTATGTTTCACTGCAAATTCTTTGAAATCCCGTGAAACAAGACTATGACGGAATGCGTTTTGTCACAAGAAAGTGTGACGAAATATACTTTGTGATAAAACATGGCATTGTTACAAAACCTATCGTGATCAAAACATACTGGTGACGAATTTTATCGACAGTAATCTCACTAGAGGTTTTGATTTATCTAGAGAAAATCAAGCTCGAATGGGATTTAATTGACTATTACACGATTAGAAGAAAGTATATAAATATTAGAAGTAACAAAGCCACCGGCGTGGCTCAGTCGGTTAAGGCGCTTGCCTGCCGGTCTGAAGTTGCGCTCGGGCGCGGGTTCGATCCCCGCTTGGGCTGATTACCTGGTTGGGTTTTTTCCGAGGTTTTCCCCAACCGAAAGGCGAATGCCAGGTATTCTATGGCGAATCCTCGGCCTCATTTCGCCAAATACCATCTCACGATCACCAATCTCATCGACGCTAAATAACCTCGTAGTTGATACAGGACGTTAAATAACCAACTAAAAAAAAAGAAGTAACAAAGTACTCCAATACAATAAAACATTAATTGACTTACGAAAATACAACTGTCTTCAAGTGGATTATTGTACCATTATGCTAGATGGCAGTTATGCCAACTATGGAATTTTGATTGAACTCTGTGGACGGTTACTAGTCAAGAAGGCTGTGTTGATTCAGTTTCATTTTTTTAAAACGTTGCATTCCACTTCAATCATCCGTATCCCAGTAATCAACGTCACTTGACAGATGATTTTCAATAAATCTTAGTATTAAATAATCTCTGATACGTGACTATCCATAATATCATATAGCAGAAGCTATAACATTACCTAAATAATATAAATATGTGTTAGAAATGTTTTAATTAGGGATGATGAAATAAACAAGAAACGTTTTAATTAATGATGATGAAATAAAAAATAAACGTGAATAATTTTAAAAGAAACAATTATTGAAAGTACAATTTTCAAATTTGAGTGTTTTAGTGGTTGGTGGTTCAGTTGATGTTATATTGGACGTGTGCGTAAAAGAAGTGAACTCGTTGATGTACGTGGTGTATCCCTCAACTTATTCAGGATTTCCGAATGGTGCTCTTCATTTATATATAAATATTGTTTCAGGGAATATTCATAGCTATGACCAGTGATGTTTATTAATTCTTGTTATTGAATAATAATGCAAGTCATATTTGGAACAGTTGTGCATCGACTGGAATGGTTTATATTTTTTTTTTGACGTCAAGACCAATGCAGTTTGAAATGTTGGCAAACAAAGAAACAAATGCTAGTGTAGTGATAAAATAAACAAATACTAGGGAAGCGATAAAATTAAACAAATGCTAGGGACGCGATAAAATTGTGCGATAAGCAGCCATGATTGGTTGAAAGACGTCCTCTCGTACCGTTTTATTTGTGAAAAGTAGTGTGACGTAGTAAAAGTGTAATAGTCATTACAAAAGCACCAAACCCTGTATGAATTGAGAGTAAACATGGCAGTTGGTATAGCAACCACAGTGTTCTATTGTTTGCTATCCATTGTTTTTACGCCTATCCCCATTTGCGCTATATAGTATGTCCCAAAGTCATGCTGAGGTTAAAGAGGATTATATTTTTTTTTATTGAATTGAGGTAAAAATGTGATATTGGTGCCAGCTGAGAGTAAAGCTCATAAAGTTTTTCGTCTGTAAGTTTGAAATACTGAAAGAAACGAAAGACGGTAACAATCCAAAGAATGCAGTAATTTTCATTGCTACAGTTGATTATGCAATACGGATGTCCAAAGAAACGTGAAATGTGTTTTGTGGCTGGCAAAATTTGAATCTGTGACTATTGTTGAACGTGAATTTCGTCGGGAGAATGCTGGGTTTGCAATGAAAGACCTGTCCTTGGGCAGAATAGTATAAATGAATAAATGCATTTAATGGAAATCAAAATTCTGGATCTGACAATTATTCTGAAACAAAATGAAAAAAATTGGGGTTTAAAGAGACCTACGCGAATCATTTCAAAATTGATATAAACCTTGCCGTTTATAAGATAGAGCAAGAATAATTGATGTAAATGCGTGCATATCATTACTTACCTGAGTGTAAGTGCAACGCCTGCACTTCAACCGGCTTGACGGCATTGCCGTCGGTATCGATTATGGTGAGGTTGTGGCCGTCGATGCTCAACAAGGCGGGACAGTGAATGCAGATGGCGCCGATCACTCGAAATCTGTACCTCTTCCCTGGATGCACGCGGAAAACGGAGTACGGAGTAGTGATGTTGCCCTCAACGGGATCCTTAAACAAATATTTTCCACATAAAAGTGAAATAATAATAGCTAATGCAGAAGATAACTTACAGCTAATCATTTTTAAACTACAGGGTTATCCGTATGAGTATGGATAAAATAAAACACCGTAAAACATTTACTACTGAACTTTATTTGTGGCAACTTTCTGTATACAACACTGAAAGATAGGAGATTCCTCAGAGCTCAAACATGACCCCCATTGCGCACCCAGCACAACTCATAACGGTGATGCAATTCAGCCCATGTCAGTTGTAACATAAGAGGGGTGATTTGTTGATTTTTATTCTCAGATGATCAACGTTCCTTGGTTGTCTGTGGATAGACAATGTCTTTAACAAAACCCCACACGAAGAAGTAAGAAGGGGTTAGATCTGGGGAGTGTGGGGACCAAGCCAAGAGATAGCTGCTTCTCGTACTGGGTTTCGCCTGCGAGCTCCTGCGTGTTATTTTAACACAGGACTTGTTTCTACAAATGTTCGATATCACATCATTATGGAATCGTATTTAGGTATATTACGCACACCATACTCACGTCAAAATTCCCTTTGAACTCTTTTAACACTCTCAAATCTACCATACCAAAGAACACATTGTGCCCGCTGTTGATTTGTAGTAGCCATCTTAATTATCTACTGTACGATTTTCATTTGTCCTTTGAGATTATGCATTGTTGAATGTCATAATTCCCATCTTTTAATTATAATATAAATAGAAAGAAATTTTTCCTATTATCATAATAGCTTTATAATAATAAATTAATATTATCCATACCCAAACGGATTAGACTGTAGCTACATAACATACAGGATGAAGTATAAGTAATGCAATTTCATTTTTTTATTTGATATATTTCAAACAAAAGATTTGAATAAAATTTTTGCTGCTTTTTCAAGAAATAAATTATTTTGTGTGAAAAATTTAATAGCTTGTTTTGGGAGAGCCATTGATTTAATTCTCAATATTAACAGTCAAATCCACACCTGTGGAGTAACGGTCAGCGCGTCTGGCTGCGAAACCAGGTGGCCCGGGTTCGATTCACGATTGGAGCAAGTTACCTGGTTGAGGTTTTTCCGGGGTTTTCCCTCAACCCAATATGAGCAAATGCTGGGTAACTTTTGGTGCTGGACCCCGGACTCATTTCACCGGCATTATCACCTTCAGCTCATTCAGACGCTAAATAACCAAAGATGTTGATAAAGCGTCGTAAAATAACCTACCGGAAAAAAAAATATCACCTTTATCTCATTCAGACGCGAAATAACCTAAGATGTTGATAAAGCGTCGTAAAATAATCTACTAAAATAAAAATTTAAGAGATTTGAGAGATTAGTGTATTATGATAATAAATAATTGAAAGGATTTTAGTTTTGTTCTTTAAATGTTCAGAAATTTGATCCGAACTAATGTAACATTTTAAAATTTCTTTTCAGAATGAAATTACTGACATTATTTACGGTTAACTCTGTATATGGCGTACAATGAAACAAAGTAAGCTTATGTTTAAGCACTCATGCCGAAATCCGGTCATCGAAAATCAAGAGAAGCTCTCAAGATTTACGGCTAAATATAGTAGTTGTGTGGACATACTGTGTAACGGCCTCTGCCGTTGATCAAGAAGAACACTCCATAGGTATAAGTAACCGGAACTACCAGTCCGGGGAAGTGATCGATGGCAGGCCTGTGGGACCAATCGCTGATCATGATCACATGAGCGGGTAGGTCATAATCGTAGAGCTGGGCGTTCGGTTCATGATCCCGGGCCCGCCTCACAACCAGACTCCCTTGCAGCCCGTCGGACTTCTGAATACCTGAACATATCACATTTGAAGAGACAGGCCTATAAATCACTAATATTTGCAATTAAAGAAAATAGTGTAGGAATAAAGGTTCAAACACAAAGATAATCGAGCGAGGTGTCTCAGTGATAAAACACTGCACTTGTATTCGGAAGAAGATCCCGGGTTCAAATCCCGATGTCTCGCGAATCTGACCTAGGTTTTTAGTGGTTTTGTCTAGTGTCGTGCATTTTAGGAGGGATATCCGGTAGAAGTTTGCCGAGAGTGACAAGAACCGAAGTCTGCTTTGAAGAAGAAACGGATCTGTACAGCTAGCTCAAACTTGCCCCGTCCAGTTCGCTGGCCTCTCCTGCCCTCCACTCACATCCTTCAATGCTTTTTGCTGCGTAAGGATTTTAGAACACATTTTTCGTCTGAATTTTTATTTAGATGTAAACACAGATAATTTTTGTTAATTAAATATGATTAAACATCCATAGAAATATTAAGTGTAAATAGATAAATCATACTCTTTTAAAAAATACATGACAGTGGTTACTACACCAATTACCAATAAAAGTGGCTATAATTACATTCTTCACATAAAATTCAAATAAATAACAATTGCTCGACAACAATAGATGGTGTGTGACTACATGGATGATGGAAGTTTAGCGTCGTGCATTACTGTGCAATGTCCTATTCAAGTTTCAGATTATGGCAAAGTTCGATGTTCGCCGATGTTCGCTTTACAGGAGGAAGCCTGTGATGTTTGTTTCATCTTGTTATAAAAATATTTTTGTCCTCCATTCCCACCCCTTCATGTTTTAACCACTTAAGGCATTTAGTACAGATATTGCGATTACTTTTTCATGTAAAATAAGACGAAGTTTGTGATGTCTTGTAAGCCTTTCACATGTTGGGTTTTTGCCGAGGTTTTCTCTAACTGTAAGGAATGTCTTGTAATCTATGGCGAATACCGTGTATATTTCGAAGTTATTTAGATATGCTGCAGTTTATTATTTATTCTCCTAAGATTGTGGAGAAAACACATTTCATGTAGAAGAGGAGCTCGAGAGATTTCTTGTGTAAAAATTAATTTATAACCAGGCACTTGTAATCTTTGAAGCTTTACTTCAGATATAGCATACCTGCTCTTTGTAATGTCAATATATGGATTATGTAATTCGTGACATTTTATTAGGGGAGAGTCGGGTAGTATCGGACGTCGGGTAATATTGGGCAGTGAGTTTCTTTCATCTACCAAACGATGATAGTACCTGATTGACATGGTTACGTTTCTGTGATGTCGCATAGAGAAACGTAACCATGTCATTCAGGTACTACCATATGGTGGTAGATGAAAGAAACGCACTGTCCGATACTACCCGACTCTCCCCTAACCGTATATCATAGAAGATATATGTTACAATTCTAGTTGTACAGGGACATCATTTTATTTTTACTAACATTTCTCATGTTAACCTGGCTATACCTTTGAATTAATTTTTGAGAACCGGAAACACTGTTTGTTGCCCCCTCCCACGTCCGGAGTTTGATGATACTGGCGTAATATATAAACAAATCACTTTACTAGATATAGGAGGGAAGAAAAGTAATTCATCCATTTACGTAAACTAGGAAATATCACGATTTTGAGTTTGATCATTTCCATTAGGTTTTCTAATCAAAATACAGTACTGTATTAATAATAAGTGTTTTTACTCACGGACTATGCTATCCATTCCGACGTATTCATTATGCAGTATATATTATACTGTTACAGGACATTAGCGTACAATATAGAAAATGAAGTTAAATTGAAAAATAGTCATAATATGGATATTTAAAAAAACATTTTTGAAAATTGTGGCCGTTCATTTCGATACAGGCTTCCGTTCTTTTGTGCATATTATCGCACTATAGACTATTGTACCTAATTCCAACTACCAATTTCGTCCTTCGTGCTAGTAACTCATGTTGAAATAATTCTGTTTCTACTTTATAAAAAGTACCTTACGTACCGTAAATTCAACCTTAACTTCTGCCCGAACCGGAAAGATAAAATTACTCAGACATGCTATCTACTGTCCGTCCAAGTGGTTTTATCCAGAGGTCATAGAAAGAGGGGAAATCACGTGACAGTTAATTACTTCACGAGGCCCTTTTATTTAAGTAATTTTAAACAGTTTACAGAGGTTACAAATTTAAGAGGCATGATGGGGCCGATAAACTAATTACTATAAATGACAATTTATTACATGTGCCGTCTATGCTTATCCTTATTTAACAAATATATTGGTTATACAATATTTTGTTACATAATATATTTATTTGAACGTTTTCGGCTCTATGGAGCCATCATCAGAAACAAGTAAGCCCATATGTATGGTGTGAGTACACTATATGTTGCCGTACAAGTAAACTCAATTAATGTTAAAAATTAAAAGGCATGTTTCTGTTTAAAATCAATAATTGTAAGGCAGAAATTACAATATAAATACAAGGCGGCTCTTATGGGCCGTGATAAGATGTTACAATTGCTGATGATAAAATTAACTAAAATACTTTAAAATTGTTAAGATCAGAATTAATAGTCGTCCAGTTTGATGGTTATGTAGCTTTCCATATTTGGTGGGAGCTGGGGCGACAGCTGTGGGGAAGAAAGTATCAAATGTAATATCTATACTAAAACATTTCAATGATGCTCGTTTCCAGAACAAAGTATATGCATATCTCAATGCTATTAATGCCAAGATCTTAATAATTCACACGAATCTATTACAGAACATCTCGTGCAGAGATTTTATATGTACGTAAGCGCACGGAACAGTTGTTTATTAGTTAAAAGTTTGAACTATTAATTGTTAAGAGGGCAAATTTATACAAAATTAATAAGAGAACGTAAATGACTGTGTCTTAGATTGAAAACTGTATGAACTGCAACCTACTATGATGAGTGAGGATGTGTTCTTGAGTTCACTGGTGGCAGAAAGCAACTGGTCGGTGCGCTCCGTGTACAAAAATTACGTAAACTATGTCACAGCTGATGGTGGAAGGGGGAGAATAGTGGTAGGTTGAAAACCCATCACGTGTAATGTGTGCGTTCAGATTGAATAACGGATTATATAAATTTGGAATGTGCTCATTTATTAGAGGAATACCTAATTTTAATGCCCGGGCTATATGAAAATCTTCTGCTGCAGTGATATGCGCGCAATTATTTAAAGGGAGGATTACACGTAATGTTTAATTGATATTGGCTAATTCGTGGCCATTCTCAATAAGGTGGGTGGTGAATTTAGATTTTCTCCTGTTGTATTTGAAATCTGCGACATGTTCATTAAATCTGGTTTTAAAATTCCTACGAGTTTGTCCTATGTATTTGTGAGGGCAATTTTTGCACTGTAGCATATATATCCCCCTGTTCTGATGCTTGTCGAGTACGTTAATTTTATTGGGACTCGTTTTTTAGGTGTAGTGGGTTCAATGGCTGAAAGTGTAGTGTGTTGGTTGTGTAGAATTTAAAAAAGCCAAACAGAATATGAAAAACATGTCTGATTTACGTAAAAAACTGCAACAAGAAGGGATAGTCCATACAAAAGCCGATAAGAATGATGCTGTAGTCTTATGTCTAAAGATCAATACATTGAGAAAACAAAAGAATTCTTTGCCAATAATCACATATCTGAGATCAATACTGATCCTACTGATGTTTATCAGAAACAGTTAAAAACAGCTCTAAAGAATTCTCCAAACCTCATTTCAAAGGACTCTATCAATAAATTAATTCAAATTAATCCCCAGGCCCCCTTCTTGAAAGCATTACCTAAAACTCATAAAGCAGAGCTATCTATGAGACCAATTGTAAACAGTCAAAATGCACCCAATAGAAAAATCAACAAATTCTTACATAGCTTTTTGAAACGTAATCTGATTTTAGATAACAAATATAATATTACAAACACAAAACACCTCATCAAAAAACTTGTTAAATTGAAACCAACAAATAAAACTAAATTACTTTCTTTAGACGTTTCTAACCTGTATACAAACATCCCCATTGACGAGACCCTAGATATTATTAAATCCAAACTTGCCGAAGTTCAATTGGAATCAGTTATAATAGACCAAGTAATACATCTTCTTAAGACTTCTTTGAAACAAAATTATTTTAAGTTTAACAATGCCACATATACACAGAACAAAGGCCTAGCGATGGGCGACCCACTTTCTGGCTTATTAGCTGAAATTTTTTTGCAAAATTTAGAGAACAATAATGTCCCTGCTCTTTCAAGTAAGTTTAATATTATAGCTTATGTTAGATATGTAGACGATACGTTACTCGTATACGAGAACGATACAAATGAATCGCTCCATGCAGAAAGGGCTTCAGTCACAAATTTTGAAAAAAAACGAGGTATCGATGGAAATCATATCTTTATGGATGGTTCCATCAGCCTGTGCAGAAAGGAATTCAGTCCAATGCTTGGAAAGACAGAAACTGAAGCGTCAGACTGAGAGTTATATGCAGAAAGGAATACAAAGTACAGACTGTTTTCCTTAGTTTTCTCAAAACCAGGTCTAATGGACTGAAGCCCTTTCTGCATGGGGCGATTCAAATATTAGCGACAGCATTACCAACGCTTTCAATCACTTACACTCAAACATAAGCTTCACTTCCGAACAAGCCATAAATCGATCTATAAACTTTTTAGATTTGCACATATTTGTAATGAATTCCAAGATAAGTTTTGATATTTTTAGAAAACCTACCTCTACAAATCATACCATAAATAAAGAATCTAATCACCCCGAGACACACAAACTCAGCAAATTCAGATTCCTCATTGATAGACTGTTAATGGTGCCTTTAAGTAAAAAACGATTCAACAAAGAGCTCACTTATATCACAGAATTAGCAAGATCTAATGGCTTTAACAAACAAGAAATAAATAAGCTGTTTCAAAAACGGAAAAATAAGTTGCTACACAACCAACACACTACACTTTCAGCCATTGAACCCACTACACCTAAAAATCGAGTCCCTATGACATACTTTGGTAAAGTTTCTAACCAACTTAATAACCTTTTCAAAAAACATGGCATTGAACTAGCGTTACGAACAAGTAATAAACTCAATAATATTTTACCCAATAAAATTAACGTAATCGACAAGCATCAGAACAGGGGGATATATATGTTACAGTGCAAAAATTGCCCTCACAAATACATAGGACAAACTCGTAGGAATTTTAAAACCAGATTTAATGAACATGTCGCAGATTTCAAATACAACAGGAGAAAATCTAAATTCACCACCCACCTTATTGAGAATGGCCACGAATTAGCCAATATCAATTAAACATTACGTGTAATCCTCCCTTTAAATAATTGCGCGCATATCACTGCAGCAGAAGATTTTCATATAGCCCGGGCATTAAAATTAGGTATTCCTCTAATAAATGAGCACATTCCAAATTTATATAATCCGTTATTCAATCTGAACGCACACATTACACGTGATGGGTTTTCAACCTACCACTATTCTCCCCCCCCTTCCACCATCAGCTGTGACATAGTTTACGTAATTTTTGTACACGGAGCGCACCGACCAGTTGCTTTCTGCCACCAGTGAACTCAAGAACACATCCTCACTCATCATAGTAGGTTGCAGTTCATACAGTTTTCAATCTAAGACACAGTCATTTACGTTCTCTTATTAATTTTGTATAAATTTGCCCTCTTAACAATTAATAGTTCAAACTTTTAACTAATAAACAACTGTTCCGTGCGCTTACGTACATATAAAATCTCTACACGAGATGTTCTGTAATAGATTCGTGTGAATTATTAAGATCTTGGCATTAATAGCATTGAGATATGCATATACTTTGTTCTGGAAACGAGCATCATTGAAATTTTTGAGTATAGATATTACATTTGATACTTTCTTCCCCACAGCTGTCGCCCCAGCTCCCACCAAATATGGAAAGCTACATAACCATCAAACTGGACGACTATTAATTCTGATCTTAACAATTTTAAAGTATTTTAGTTAATTTTATCGTCAGCAATTGTAACATCTTATCACGGCCCATAGAGCCGCCTTGTATTTATATTGTAATTTCTGCCTTACAATTATTGATTTTAAACAGAAACATGCCTTTTAATTTTTAACATTAATTGAGTTTACTTGTACGGCAACATATAGTGTACTCACACCATACATATGGGCTGACTTGTTTCTGATGATGGCTCCATAGAGCCGAAAACGTTCAAATAAATATATTATGTAACAAAATATTGTATAACCAATATATTTGTTAAATAAGGATAAGCATAGACGGCACATGTAATAAATTGTCATTTATAGTAAATAGTTTATCGGCCCCATCATGCCTCTTAAATTTGTAACCTCTGTAAACTGTTTAAAATTACTTAAATAAAAGGGCCTCGTGAAGTAATTAACTGTCACGTGATTTCCCCTCTTTCTATGACCTCTGCGATAAAACCACTTGGACGGACAGTAGATAGCATGTCTGAGTAATTTTATCTTTCCGGTTCGGGCAGAAGTTAAGGTTGAATTTACGGTACGTAAGGTACTTTTATAAAGTAGAAACAGAATTATTTCAACATGAGTTACTAGCACGAAGGACGAAACTGGTAGTTGGAATTAGGTACAATAGTCTATAGTGCAATAATATGCACAAAAGAACGGAAGCCTGTATCGAAATGAACGGCCACAATTTTCAAAAATGTTTTTTAAATATCCATACAGTATTATGACTATTTTTCAATTTAACTTCATTTTCTATATTGTACGCTAATGTGCTGTAACAGTATAATATATACTGCATAATGAATACGTCGGAATGGATAGCACAGTCCGTGAGTAAAAACACTTATTATTAATACAGTACTGTATTTTGATTAGAAAACCTAATGGAAATTATCAAACTCAAAATCGTGATATTTCCTAGTTTACGTAAATGGATGAATTACTTTTCTTCCCTCCTATATCTAGTAAAGTGATTTGTTTATATATTACGCCAGTATCATCAAACTCCAGACGTGGGAGGGGGCAACAAACAGTGTTTCCGGTTCTCAAAAATTAGTTCAAAGGTATAGCCAGGTTAACATTAGAAATGTTAGTAAAAATAAAATGATGTCCCTGTACAACTAGAATTGTAACATATATCTTCTATGTTATACGGTTAGGGGAGAGTCGGGTAGTATCGGACAGTGCGTTTCTTTCATCTACTACCATATGGTAGTACCTGAATGGCATGGTTACGTTTCTCTATGCGACATCATAGAAACGTAACCATGTCAATCAGGTACTATCATCGTGTGGTAGATGAAAGAAACTCACTGCCCAATATTACCCGACGTCCGATACTACCCGACTCTCCCCTAATAAAATGTCACGAATTACATAATCCATATCTTGACATTACAAAGAGTAGGTATGCTATATCTGAAGTAAAGCTTCAAAGATTACAAGTGCCTGGTTATAAATTAATTTTTACACAAGAAATCTCTCGAGCTCCTCTTCTACATGAAATGTGTTTTCTCCACAATCTTAGGAGAATAAATAATAAACTGCAGCATATCTAAATAACTTCGAAATATACACGGTATTCGCCATAGATTACAAGACACTTCTTACAGTTAGAGAAAACCTCGGCAAAAACCCAACATGTGAAAGGCTTACAAGACATCACAAACTTCGTCTTAAAAGTAATCGCAATATCTGTGCTAAATGCCTTAAGTGGTTAAAACATGAAGGGGTGGGAATGGAGGACAAAATATTTTTATAACAAGATGAAACAAACATCACAGGCTTCCTCCTGTAAAGCGAACATCGAACTTCGCCATAATCTGAAACTTGAATAGGACATTGCACAGTAATGCACGACGCTAAACTTCCATCATCCATGTAGTCACACACCATCTATTGTTGTCGAGCAATTGTTATTTATTTGAATTTGAATAAGGATAAGCATAGACGGCACATGTAATAAATTGTCATTTACAGTTTACAGAGGGGCGAGCAGAAGCGGGTGAGGAAACCGGGATGCGACGTAGGCAAACGGACGACAGTACCTGTGCGAAAATATGATTTAATATTGAAAGCTCTTTCGTCACTGGAAAACGCGAATGTATTTCTAGAACGTACTATATTCACTAACTCAGTACTATTTACTTTGACTGCATACATGGCCTTGGTTCTGTATTAGAGTACGGTTGAAAGTTTACTAGTAGAGGGTGTGGCAGTGAAGTACATTCCAAAACTCGGGTACAATTAAAATTGAAGTAAAAATAAAATGATGTTCCTGTACTGAGGCCTAACAGTATATTTTTTTGGCCGCTTGATTAATTTAGGAATCTCACCGTCGTGGGAGTGCCAGTAAAAGGTTCCAGGCTGGTTAGCATAGAACTGATATCTGAAGGTGGTTCCTTCGTCTATGGGGCACTGGGTAATCTTGGCACTCCATCGTAGAAAGGTGTTCCCCTCTGAAATATCCCGTGCCAGTGAATGGTCGTAGATTGAGAGGGCATTTTGTTTTTAACGTCCACCACAATCTTGTCTCCGTAACACACCTGTAGCAAACACGTTCTATATTGATAAAATTGTCTAGTTGTTATCTAAAGTTAAGGTCTCAGAAAATTAGTAGATTATGCAACGAGAATATAATGAAGGTAATTAAGAAGTGAGTATGGATATTTATGAAACGAGCGCAAGCGAGTTTCATAATTTTCATACGAGCTTCTTAATTACCATTATAGGATTGTTTCATACGACGTTTTATGCTCGACCATATTTCTAACTTGATATTATTAATTTCTGAGCAATGTCCCGTATGTTGAGAGATGTGCGCAGACGCGAAAGGATTGATTTTTTCCGAGGAACAGATGTCCACATTGACCTTGCTAGGCCATAAGAACCTACAGAGATAACATTGAAATTAAATTAGACATTGAAAAAACGAGATGACAAATTGAATTTATTTGAATATTATGTACAATTAACGCTAATTATTATAGTAACAGAACATAACCTTCTGCGACAGTTTTGGATTTCCAGCCTCCGTGACTTTTCGCTAATTCTCTTTCGATTGCATATCCGAGAATAATCGATACTTGCGGTTTTATAACGGTAGAAAGCTGACGTGTCATTGGCTGAACAGTTGTAACCTGAGTCGTCATTGGCTGAAAGACCTGACCTTTAATGAGTATGCGTACTTTAATGACATGCATTAAAGGTCTGCTACCAGGTGTATAATTACTACATTTCGGCATGGTCGAGCATAAAAATAATTATACAAAGGAACACATATTATTATTTGACACTACTTTGAGTACATGAAGAAGAGGAATACAAAGAGAACAATTGGAATAGAGGAGAACGAGAAAATTAGAGGACAAGAGAAAGGCAACAAGAAGAAATGGAATACAAACAGCAAAACGGGAATAAAATGAGAACGAAAGGAATACATAATAACAAGAGAAGAGAAGGGAGAAGAGAGGGAGTACAAAGGACAATGACAATAAAAGGGGGAGGAAGGGAATACATGAGAAGAGATAGACAAAGAGAATAAGGGAATGCAAGCAGAACGAAGAGAACAAGCGAAAGTGAAGAAAACATTGACGAAAAGAAAAAACAATGGGAAAAAAGGAGAACAAGTAGAAAACAAGGAGAACAAGAGAAATACAACAAGAATGAGGAGAATACTGATTGCAAAATGGGAATAAAAGAGAAAGGGAGTGCAAAGGATAATGAGAATAAAAGGGAGACGAGGGGGATATATCAGAGGACAAAGAGAATACAAACAGAAGGAGAACAAGCGAAAGTGAAGGAAAACATTGAGGAAAACAAAGAAAACAAGGGGAAGACGAGGAGAACGAGGGAACAATAAGGAGAACAAATGCAATAAAAGAAGAATAAGGGGAATATAACACGAATCAGGGGAATACAAGGAGAACAGGAGGATGAAACGTAAATAAGGGGAATACATGGAGAATATACTTATTTATTTACAAATGGCTTTCAAGCAACCCGCAGGTTCATTGCCGCCCTCGCAAAAGCCTGCCATCGGTCCCTATCCTGTGCAAGATTAATCCAGTCTCTATCATCATGTCCCACCTCCTCAAATCGATTTTAATATTATCCTCCATCTACGTCACCGCTTCCCCAATGGTATTTTTCCCTCCGGCCTCCCAACTAACACTCTATATGCATTTCTGAATTCGTCCATACGTGCTTTTTATTTTTTTATTTTATTGGGTTATTTTACGACGCTGTATAAACATATCAGGTCATTTGGCATCTGAATGATATGAAGGTGATAATGCCGGTGAAATGAGTCCGGGGTCCAACACCGAAAGTTACCCAGCATTTGCTCGTATTGGGTTGAGGGATAACCCCGGAAAAAACCTCAACCAGGTAACTTGCACCGACCGGGATTCAATCCGGGCCACCTGGTTTCGCGGCCAGATGCGCTGACCGTTACTCCACAGGTGTGGACCCATAGGTGCTACATGCCCTGCCCATCACATGGATAATATGGGAAAAGAATTAAATGAAGGGGAAAACAAAGAGAACAAAGGCGGGACAAGGAGAAGAATGGAAATAAATAAAACAGCAAAGAGAAAATAAGGAGAATGAGAGGAAGACAAAAGGAACAGCGGAATAGAATGAGAAAAAGGGAAGGACAAGGACGGGAATAGGAATCCAAGGAAAACAAGGGGATTTAAAGAATAAAATGTGGCTTATCAGAAAAAGAATGGGATTTTAGAGAATAAGTGTAACGTCCAAGTCTCAAATCACCGCTATACCTCGTGAGAGAAAGACGCAAGGCTAAATCAGTACGTCCATACAGCATTCACTAAAATCAAATTTTGTTGATTTCATTTCTCTTCGTGAGTCGTGGTTATTTTTATACGTTACCTGTATGGAGGGTCCTGGTAGCATTCTGTTTACTGTTAGAATACCTCTCTTGTACCCATCTGCTGCTACACATTGAGGGTTGTAGCACTGCGATATGTTTCGCGTGCAATTCTGGCAGGCCCTGCGAAAAGACAGTGTTTACGTTGCAGTTAATCCAACATATCGCTCGTGTTCACACACTTGAATGTGGACGCTTGCATAAGACAAGGAAAAACTCTCGGGTTTCATAACTTTGTAACACTATCGCGGTTCACGAGAGAGTAATGTGTTATAAAATAGAGTAAAGTAGGATTTTATTTATGAGTAGAAAATTTATCGCCTGAAACGTACGAGAGTAAAAACTTCCCGGGAAAATAAAACAGAGGAACAGAATCTATAAATTGAAAGTAATAAAATGTCAAATATCATTTCGGTGTTTGAGTAACAGCAAAAAAAAAAAAAAAAAAACCTGAAGTTTAACTCCCATTTATGTCAACTATTGGTTATTGAGACGTATGAGAGGTAAGATATCAACGTGAAGAACAAGCCGACAAAAATATTTCTTTGTCATTTCTTCGAAAAACGCTTTATTTGTGTAATAACAGATTTTGAAATTGATGTCCCAGTAGGAGACATACAGGTTAACTCATAGCGGAGTATTGAGTGGAAGTGGGGGAACAGACTTCGGCTTGTTTACTTTTCCATCTATTGGATCGATCCTTTGCGCTGTCTGGTTGAAGGTTTCGTACTTACTAGCCAAGAAGCTGGGTGAACTGGGGGAACGTGAAGTCATTGTGATGTCGGAAACGAAATTCAAATGGAACAAATTTTTAAAGCTATGTTATTAACTTTATTCCACGCAAAATAAAACGTTACAAGAAGAAACGAAATGCGTTACAATTGCTGGCAGAAAAATACAGCCTTAACTATGGATAAAAAATTTATATCATGATTTCAAAGTATCTATATCGGTAATAAAATACTAACATTTAAATTTAAATTAAAAATAAAAAAAAAGTATGTAAAATGCGCTATTTAAATTACAATATTTTTTACTCCTTTACGTATTTTGTCTTATGATTTGGTGATAGGCTATTTCATTTTAATTAATTTTATTCTCAGTTTACTCTTTTTATTATCAACTTAACTTAGAATACTTCTTACTAATATTATATTACTAGCCTTACCCGTGCGCTCCGCTGCACCCGTTAGAAATAAATATAAAGTAATTATATAATTAAAATAGGACATTTGATCCAGGGAACATTCGTATTTGATATAAGGATAAATCGTTTATTATGTTACTTAATTTAAATTGAATTAAAAAATTAAAATGCGATCATTTTGATCCAGAGACCACTCATTTGGTCATAAAAATTAGTTTAGGAAATAAAGGAAACGAATATACAGAATAGCCTATCAAGTTTTCTGTGCATAAGAATCTATTTTAATCTTACCTGTCCTCGATTCACTCAGAAGTTGCTGTGATAACATTATAGCATTATGTCCATCTAGAGAAACTACACTTTCCGATGGTGAATTAATAATTAATTATACAAATCGGTTAATTTAGCTTCCGATATTACTTCATACAGAAACATTATCTGTAGGTTATCTTTCATAGCTTTCGATTGTTGCTGTCCAAGGCCCTTATAGACGAAGTCATTTGTTTTTTAATTCATTACACGGCCTTAGATGGCAGTTATTTTAATTTTAAAACTCATTTATCTCATTAAATATCAGTCCTATCAAAATCTTTCAAGGAATAAAACTTATTGCAACTTATTTTTAAAGAAACTTTTGTTATGTAACATTTTTCACAAAAATCAATAATAAGCGAGATATTTCGATTTATTTAATTCAGGCCCCCTTATAACTCCCTTTTTAAATAAAGTATTTTGAATGCCATACAGCCTAAAGTCTAAGTTACAACGAACTTAATTTATATTCCAATTTTCATCGATAGCATTAATAGTCTGAATGAAGATCTTGATTCCAATCCTGGTTCAGAACCGTAGATTATTTGAAGCGACCTGAAAACTGGATAAAACAAATCCCGTTTAGCTCTACCGTCAAAAGAGTACATTTCGAATCTAATCTCAAGATACGCATATTAAATATACAGACATTCTCCATTCACTAAAAAATCATTATCCAAAATTAAAAAACGCTGGTACAGACTTCGATTCGACGTTTTGTTCAGTGATCTCAGGATTGATTCCGCTTAAGCGTGTTATAATGTTTCATTTGAAAGCAATCATTACCTTTTTGAAAGTCATGAGAGGAAAATTACTCTTATAGAAAAATCTTCATCCCCCTATTATTTATTCGCTCGATTTCATACTCTCTCTCGCTATCATAATACAAAATTATTAGTATTCCTCGAAAGCTGTTCAGAAAATTATCTTTGTTTGCCAAACCTATATATGCATGTTTGTTTTCACATTTTGAAAAGTTATATCTCTAATGTGATAAGTTGAGCTATATATAATCTTAAAAAATATTGTATTCACTGTATACTTTGTACTGACTATTTTATTACTATTATTATTATTATTATTATTATCATCATTATTACTATTCTTATTTTACTATTATTATTATTAATTATTATTATTATTATTATGAATAATTGTCTTTTTTTGTATGCCTCATTTATTTTGACCTTCACATATTATTATGCTTTTTTCTAATTTATATATTATGTCGGATTTCTTCTTATTTGTTGTTTTTATTTTTATTATTATTATTATCTTATTCAAGTAAAATTATTTTGAAAGTCAGTCTTTAAAAGGCCAGAAAGGTTTAAATCATTATTATTATTATTTATTATTAGTTAATTATATATAGCAATTATTTTTGAATTGATGTTTGTGCATTATTAAGATTAGTGAATGATGTTTGTGCACTAAATATAGCATTTTTTTTGGCAGTGCGTAAAATGAAAACTGTGCCTAAAGGGATGTTCTTTTTTTCTATTAAAAACTTTCTTTACCATTGCTATTCTCCTTTTGACTTCCTGGCAGCAGTTCGTGTTACTGCTATAGTGCACCCCAAGTATTTGAAGCTGTCCACGTGCCCTCATTTAGAATTCGCAAGTTTACCTTCTTTACTTTTTTCCCTAAGACCAGGGTCTCCATTCCATACAACTCACAGCTGTCATTTAGCTCTAGTAGCATATCCCTTAGTATCATCTCCTCTTCTGCTAACAACGCCGTATCATCAGCAAGTCTTATACACTTTATCATTCTTCCTCCTACTATCACTCTTCCCATGTTCTTAAATTCTGTCCACATCTGTGGAGTAACGGTCAGCGCGTCTGGCTGCGAAACCAGGTGGCCCGGATTCGAATCCCGGTCGGGGCAAGTTATCTGGTTGAGGTTTTTTCCGGGGTTTTCCCTCAACCCAATACGAGCAACTGCTGGGTAACTTTCGGTGCTGGACCCCGGACTCATTTCACCGGCATTATCACCTTCATATCGTTCAGACGCTAAATAACCTAGATGTTGATACAGCGTCGTAAAATAACCCAAAAAATTTAAAAAAATTCACTAAATCCTCCAAGTAGACGTTGAAAAGGGTAGGTGATAAAGGGCATCCTTGTCGTACTCCTCTTCCTATTTCACTTTCTTCTGACAGTTCTCCTATCCTCTGACTTTGACTCGTTTCTTCCCCTCTTTCCAATTCACACCAATTATACTGTACTCGTATACTCGTAAAAATAAACCTTACATTCTTCATGATGACTGTGTCATGATTTCCTTCAAAATTGATTGTTTATTTTAGAATAGCCAGAAGTTAGTAGAATACAAATGACGGCTACTCATGTGCTAGGTAGGTGGGCAGGTAGGTAGAAAGTGGGCGTGGCAAGTGACGTCATAGTTGCGTTGGCAAGTGACGCCACAAGTGGGCGTTGCTTAATGTGTGACGTCATAAAGGGGCGTGACAAATGTATGACGTCTTAAGTGCAAGGTTAAAGTGTGACGTCATAAGATGTGTACTAATGTGTGACGTCATAAAGTTGGAGGTGTGAATTTGAAATGCATGGGTGCAATCATATAATTGAAGTTGAAAGGGGGGGTGACGTAATAACACGTTCATGTAAGTTTAAAATGGTAATTTAATTGATAAATAGTAATGGGGAATGGGAAGTGGGGTTTTGAGAAATGTAAATGTTATGTTTTATTTAACGACGCTCGCAACTGCAGAAGTTATATCAGCGTCGCCGATGTGCCGGAATTTTGTCCCTCAGGAGTTCTTTTACATGCTAGGAAATCTACTGACATGAGCCTGTCGCATTTAAGCACACTTAAATGCCATCGACTTGGCCCGGGATCGAACCCGCAACCTTGGGCATAGAAGGCCAGCGCTATACCAACTTGCCAACCAGGTCGACGTGGAGTTTTGAGGGTTGGAAATTCGCAAGTGTATATATGTTAATTGCAATTTGAATAAGAGAATTATTGATGGCGTAAATGGTTGTACTTTAAGCCAATTGCTGAGTAATTGATAAAAAAATTAATCTAGCACACTTGTAAATTAAACACATACATTATTGTTATTATTATTATTATTATTATTGTTATTATTATTATTATTCCAATTTAATCCATATTGAAGTAACATTTAGTGGATTGATTAGTGGATTTACTTTAAGCCATACAGTATTACCAACATTAAATTCATAAGAATACGACAGTTTTATTATTATTATTATTATTATTATTATTATTATTATTATTATTATTATTATTATTATTATTATTACGAGTGATGACGTAATTGCTGAGTCGTGAATTATTATTGGTGGCACTTCAATCCATGTGCTAAATATTTAATAAAAAATTAAACTTTGGAAACTTGTTAATTAAACACATACATTATTATTCTTTGTATTATTATTATTATTATTATTATTATTATTATTATGGGTCTTCGATGCTGATTACGAAGCATTTGGGGCACCGGGACCTGGAACTCGTCCGAGAATGGGACCTGGCTCTAACATGGCTGATACAGGAAGACCCATGTGTCATCTTCAGATTCACTGTCACCCAAGCCACCTTCCAGCACACATATTGCTTACTTACAGTGATAATGTGTTGTAATTCTCAAGGACGAATCGGTAGTGACAGAGGCGAGGAAGAGAGTCCTTAGTGCATTCTCTGGTGCAAGATATGTCACCTTCATGTGCAAATTCGTAAGTTTCTCCGACATTATCGGGTTGAAAACCTGAAAAAAGGATTTTTGATATCTAGATTGTTTATAGTGTTAAATATATACTAAGAACAGTGACAAAGTAGGTTGTCTATCAGTTATTTCTTGCGCGTAGGTATCTGTGAGATACTTGCAGCAGTGAGATGATATATTACAAGTACTATCAACCCATTGCGTGGAAACTTTTCTACTACAAGACTAAAAATCAAACATTCATAGCGCTGTGAATCATTCACTCCACATTTCCGATCACGAGTACATTAATAATGTTCGCCATATCACCTTCTACAATTCCGTACATTTATTCAACGTAATTCTTTTACATCCTGTATATATTAAATTTATTTATGTATGCAGGTTATATAATTCGCATACTTATCTACATTTCAAGACCTTAATTTGTTATTCTCGTTTACAATGTCGCCTGTTTTTTAATATCGCTTATTGTTAGTTTCCAGTTTTTGTCTGTTTTCCTCGTGACTGATAAAATAGTTAAGTTGAGATCACATTTTAATAAAGAGACAACGCTTCCATCTCATCGACTGCTGTAGGAATGAGCGGTTATGAGAACCATATAATTTTTTTTGCTAAATTATTATTCATATGTGCACTTTATTACTCAGTATTAGTTGTTTCATTAGTTTTGTAATAAATAAAATAAATCACATCACAAATAACTTATTCCCATTTTTTAAGATTCTTATATTATATGATGGTCGCTGCACACGTATATACAGGATGATTCACGAGGATTTACCGCCACTTACGGAGCTTATTTCTGAAGACATTTTGAGCAAAAAATGTTATATAAGCAAAAGTTATATTCTCAATATTTACATAGTTACGTTTAGTTATTGGAACGCATTGCTGTGAACAACGCGTGATCATGGCCAGCGAGCAGCCAGCACATAGCGCGAGCACGTGAGAATGTCGTGTCGCAGCTGTTTCACTGACGTTCGTGATCATTGACCAATGTGTGAGTTTGTTGCCTTCGGTTGCAAATATTGTGAGCTTCGTTCCAACAAGCTGTTCATGTGTCAGTTCATGTACGAACCATGGATTATCTTACGTACATGCGCTGGTTGGGTCTCTGCTAAGGGATTGAAACAGAACTGGATGATGTTGGAACGCTTTTTCGGATCATCGTTTACTAAATCCAGAGATGTTTATAACTGTGATCATCTTTTCCTGGGAACGGGCTGCTGAATTATTATCGTTTCGCAGCTAATTCAAATTGCAGAAAATAGAATTTCGATAAATTTCTTTAAAAAGATAACAGATATGGAAGGTACGAATTCCGCTAATTCGATGTCGTGTCATCTAAAGCAAAATACTAATATGCGTTACAAGAGCTGTATGTTGAAGTTTTCATGTTCGAGGAAAAGTTTGAAAAAGCGAAACGTAGTTGTGCTTTTTTAATTTCCGAGAATTGAAAGAAAACTTACCGCTCGTGTATCGTACATTATTTTGTGCGAAGATCGTTTATTACATACCTGAAAGAGGAATTTCTAATTAGTTGCAATGAAATCTCCATCTTGGTTTCTGTTCAATGACGGCAAATTTGCAAAACAAAAAGATCTATCTTCAACATTGTTGCTTTAAAATGTTTTCTGTGTTTACTATACTCCAGCAGGCCGTGATATACATCTGTCTTTTTTTCCCCCCAGTCTATAAATGCGAACTTAAAACAAACGGTTAAGGTTGTGTAATGATTTATTTTTCACTTTAATATTTTAACAATATTATTTATATGTAACATATTGCAGTAATGACATCGGCATCTGGAATCTTGTAGATTTTTTCGCGGCTTCCTTAATGTTACTTGCATCACGAATGCAGAAACTTTAGTGGAGTTGTAGAGTTTACTTAATTTTTGCAAATATTTAAAAGCAATAATTAACAGTGAAATTGAGGTGAAATTGCAGTGGTAAGTTTCCAATTTATAATTATTACTATTTTGAACGTCTCTAAAAATAATATGTTAAAAGCCTAAAGCAGTAAAATCAATATGTCACTTAAGCTGTAAGAAGAGGGAAATTGTTATGTGTGTTAGGTTGCGAATACTGAATGTGGAATTTTAGACTTTCCGCGGATTGGTTTTGTGCGGAAACCAAGCAAATACGCACGGTCTCGCACAAAATAGTTTTTCTTTTATTATTCATTTTTGTAGGCTACTTTAGTTAATATACTTTTAATCAAAGTTGCATGTTGAAAATATAATTAACTATTTCAGTACCCAAAATACTTTTCATTCTCTTCCTTTTCGGCGAAAATTTGAATTAAATCTCTAGTTTTATTATTCGTCTGCACTATCACTTTTCATCTTAACCTCATTGATGTGAACAGCCGATCTTGTCTTTCTTCAGTATCCAGGAGACTTTGGTGAGCGTATGCGTAGGATGGATGAAGGATCTCGTATTATTATTATTATTATTATTATTATTATTATTATTATTATTATTATTGTTATTATTATTATTATTATCATTATTATTATTATTTGTTAGTAGTTGCAGGCTAGAATATTGCGAAGCACATTCCAGTGACCTTCAATCGCACTGTGAATTTCTATTCCTTCAGCTTTATTAGATGTTATAACACAGTTACCATGACTTATGAAATGACCCTCGTATTTATGTTATACTCTTCCGTCACTTTCTTTACTGATATCTGATTATTTTCCACAGCCTTCAAAGCATTTCCCAAGTATAGGTTTTTTGTACTTCGACTCCCAGGCTTACTTTTATAATATCGAAGCATTGTAATTTAGGAAGATTTTTCTATTAACTCCTTTATTCAGTGTAACTTGAACTGAAACTGACATGTCAACTTAATTGGGAACTCAATTTTAAGCATGCCGGCTGGCAATAATTACCCACAACAGTAAGTTATGGATGGGTTATGAGTAGGGGGCGGATGTTGATGACATAAAAACTACTTAAAATGATCATTAAAATGTCCTTAAACTAATGGAAAAATGACATAAAATTAAAAGAAAATGACATTTAATATTATTCACTGTCCTCGCACGACACCTTCTTAAAACTTATTCCCCGTGTTTCAACGACTGCCCTGCATATCTCGAAGAGAGGAGGCTAAGATAAAGAAAAATAACATGAAAAAAAATGAAGGTTTTAAAGGAAAACTATAAATTTTAATGAGAGTTTACAATGTGTTTCAATCAAGGTGTGGTCCATGTCATTGTCTTCATTCTCCGTCTCCTCTTCCTTCTGCGCTTCACATTTCCTACCAGATCTACTACAGTAGACATCCCTTCCGAATCATGTTGAGGACACAACTTCTATCCAGGACATGGCGACAGTTTCTCCCCTTCCAAACATAAATTCTAAATACACCCTCGTATCGACAAAAGAACAGTAGCGGTCAAAGTCCTCACTTAAACTAACCTGCTGTCAAGCATTTTATATTACTTTCGTTGTGTGAAGTGAAGCCTTCAGTGGGATGAGGGATGGACTTTAGAGTCTGTTCCAAACTATAAAATTCAAATTCACTCTTATTCACTTATTTACTAGGTAATTACTACTCACCTATTTGGTTAGAAAATGGGAATAAATTTGAATAAGGGACAAAAAAAACTTTCCTTCCCAGGCAGAATTCGAACCACGAAAGTCTTAGTTACCAGTCTATCGTGCTCTGGAGTGAAAAAGGCTCTGAAATCAGCTACAAGAGTCGGTCCGGTTTTTTTGCCACTTCTGTACATTTTTGTGAGCCTCTTCGGAACGCACCGAACGCGTCCTCGAGACTCAGCAGTAGGTCGACACTCGTAGGTAATCTCTGCACTAATGGATTTGCTTTAGAATATTGTTAGACACATGTTTCACATAAATCTTGTTTACAAATAAAATAAATGATTACTCTCTGCCGACAGTTTTATTGTTCACAGATGTGGTTATTTGAAGCATTGATTTTGCTCCTTTTAGATTTCGGTGAAATTTACTGATCTATACGCCAAAATCACAAAAGCTTTTGCAATAATTACGCTGTCTAAAATCTTGTTTACAGATAGAAGAAATATTTACTCAATGTCGACAGTTTTATTGTTCAGAGATATCGTTAATTGAAACGTTGTCTCTGCAACCTTAGGATTTCGGTGAAATTGAAAAATACGTACGCCAAACAAAGAATAAACATTATTTACAATATTACTATGTCCATCATCTTTTCTACACATAGATTTAACGTTTACTCACTGCGGACATTTTTATTGTTCACAAATGTGGTTAATTGAAACTTGACTTTACGTCCTTCAGGATTTCGGTGAAACTGAAAATATTTACGAAACACCACAAGAGTTTTTGCAATAATTAGTATGTCCGTAATCTTGTTTACAAATAAAAAAAATGTCGACCTGGTTGGCGAGTTGGTATATGGAATTCTTTGCCCAAGGTTGCGGATTCGATCCCGGGCCAGGTCGATGGCATTTAAGTGTGCTTAAATGCGACAGGCTCATGTCAGTAGATTTACTGGGATGTAAAAGAACTCCTGCGGGACAAAATTCCGGCACGTCCGGCGACGCCCATATAACCTCTGCAGTTGCGAGCGTCGACCTGGTTGGCGAGCTGGTATAGCGCTGGCCTTCTATACCCAAGGATGCGGGTTCGATCCCGGGCCAGGTCGATGGCATTTAAGTGTGCTTAAATGCGACAGGCTGATGTCAGTAGATTTACTGGCATGTTAAAGAACTCCTGCGGGACAAAATTCCAGCACATCCGGCGACGCCGATATAACCTCTGCAGTTGCGAGCGTCGTTAAATAAAAAACATAACAAAACATAATAGTGTCGTTAAATAAAACATAACATAACACATAAAAATTGTTTACTCGCTGTTGACAGTTTTATTGTTCACATTTGTTGGTTAATTACAGCTTTGATTCTGCATTTTTCAGAATTTCGATGAAACTGAATAATACTTACGCTGAACATACAAACGCTTTTTCAATAAATACTGTGGCCACAATGTTGTCTACATATAGAAGAAATATTTACTCACTGACGACAGTTTTAAAAGCTCGATTCACATTATACGGAACGTCAACGTCACGTCACGTACCAGCAGCGTTACATCAAAATATTGTACAACGCATTTTATATGGTAGCGTTCACATATACAGGCAACGTCGAGGACCGTCAACGGCACGGACCGTCTGGGATTCTCGAGGAGAATGTATTGACGTGACGGAACCTGTACGTGGACGGTTTGTTCTGCTAGACTCTAGCAGCACCGTTAAACATTAACATGTCGTAACTCCTATGAGAGACAGTCAATTGCACTACTGGCTGTTCATTTCAAAGTGTATCATGACGTCAATGTTGTGAGTCAGCGATTTGAAGCGAGTTTCAACTTTTATATCAGAGAAGTTGCCTATTAATCAAGGCGTTCAATCTGAACTTGAGAACGTGTACGGTATAACTTGAACGTCGTCGCAACAGACGGCGGTCTGTACGGTCTCTGTACTACCATAACCTCTTTCGAACTGTGTTTTGCTCGGGAAGTCGTACGCACGGTATTTGTTATCATCGGTTGCGTATGACAACATTCCATAACACAAATCAAATGCTCCGTGCCCATGTTGACCGTCGAAGTTAATGTCATCAAATACTATACGTAAGTAATCGTCTTAACCCTCTCCCCATATCCCGACAGTAAGAAAAAAACTCACTTCAGTACGTGTTTCCAAACAGTTCACATTCCTGCCACTACCGGCGTTACCGTACGTATCGGTAAGTACTCTTCAGAATGAACGCCGTACTTGCTAGGCAACTTTTCTAGCACATACGTAATACGCCTCTGCGGAAGTGTAGGAAGATTGAATTCTCTAGGCTGATCGGCTAGCCACATGACGACATACAGCGAGCCATGACACACTTTGAACTGAACACGCAGTATAATTTTTAGATTCATATATAAATATCTAACAAGGGAAGTATCACAGCCCACATGCCGAAACTAACCTCGAAACTTTGGTGACATAACCGATGTGCTACGAGAAGATCACGTGTAAAACATTAGCTGCCTGTTTCGAAGCTGGAATCCTTCTGTGGCCAGACGATAACGCGGTGCAGCTGGACATCCCTGCCTCACTGGCGAGGGGAGTGGAGTGCGTGTGTGAAATGGAGTAAACTCTCTCGCGTCACATCTTCTCAATGAAGTATAAACAAGAGACAGAAGTGACTGGCAACGATTGAATATTTAAAACACAATTCTTTTCGGCACCATGCACAACGAATAAACACTTCATTGTCACACATCTTGAGTATCATTAAAGGTATCTCGTGACCTTTCCTGTCGCCCGCTCTTCCTTATCGCTGTGTTTGATTCGCATTCCTTCCGTCGGTATTCCATACTTGCGAGACCCTGTAGTCGTCCGCTTGTATTACTGACCTTGACTCACGTACGTCTGTTCGCTGCTGATTGCCACCCACCGCTCCACTGGCTTGCACACAGGAAGGGCTGTCCATTCCAACTAGTAGCCAATAGTATCCACTTCCCTATTACTTACATGCAAAATTCCGGGGTTTATTTCGGGGCCTTGCAGTGGAAACAGGCAACTAATATTTTTCACGTGGCCTTCTCATAGTACATCGGTTATGTCACCAAAGTTTCGATGTAAGCTTCGGCATGTGGGGTGTGATACTTCCCTTGTAAGGAAAGCACAGAAAAAATTTGGAAAAATCTCTTTTGTACAGTGAGAAAAAAATTTACTAACATCGAAGTCACATGTTCAAAATAAGACATTGACACTCTCAAAATAGATAAGCGACAAACGTTTTTATTTTTCACGTTACATGGGGGGAGTCAAAGCGAGAGCCCTCCGTCAGTCCCTATCCTGAGCAAGAATAATCCAGTCTCTACCATCATATCACAACTACCTCAAATCCATTTTAATATTATGCTCCCATCTACGTCTCTGCCTCCCCAAAGATATTTTTCCCTCATATATTCCAATTAACACTATTCGCATTTATGGATTCACCCATATGTGTTACAGTCCTGACATCTCAATTGTCTGGATTTAATGTTCCTAACCATAAGTGGTTCCTTCTTGGTATCATTTCTGAGGTTCAGACCTGTCTTCGGACAGTTGACTAAACAATATAAAATAAGTTAGGTGAAGAATACTATGCGTGCAGTTTTGTGTTGTGTAAGGTTGTCCATTCTTCTGTAACTTTTAGGCATTGAAATAATTATCACTATTCGCCTCAACTGATCCTGCAAGAATTTCAATTTAGCCTGTTTCCTTATTTCTACTGCCATAGAACAATCTTCATCAAGTCTGACTACGTTGCTTTTTTATGATCATATTAAGTGAGAGATGGAATCAATTTACAAATATATACGCGGCACATATTAAATATTTCTTAAAGTACACATTTTCATTACTTAATTACATTTTTAAGTTTGCCACGGTAGTGTATACTAATGCTTTATTTGATGCACATAGATTACTAATTTTATTGTCACTACATTAAAATTTTTGGTGAAACTTCGATATGCTTCCGAACCAAGCACGGTAAAACAAGATTACTTAAATTATTGAAAATAACCTAAAAATTGTAACACTGACCTTAATTACATAAAATTAACTAACTAATCATTATCAGTTCATTACAAATATATTGAATTACTTTAGATGATCTTTTGTATTATCCTTCGCCTGTATACTATGCCACTTACAAAAAATAAGGAAGTACGAAATAACCCCACAATTGATAATATTTTTCTTATTAATCCTACAACTGATTAGAAAAATTGTAAGATATTAGTATGTTGAAAACATTAATCCTGCCCAGAATTTTATAACAACAAAGCAACAATAAATGCCAACATATCACAAACAAAAGAGTCATGTAGTTTTTCTGTGAAATAAAATAAGTATATCGCTTTGTAATTAAATATCAGCATTTTTATTAATTTTATATGAAATATTCACTTACGACCTCATATTACTCGCACTATGGTGAAGGAATTATCCAAATCGGTCAAGTATATTCTGAGATTACTTCATACAAACACACAACACTCTCTCTATTGATAAACATTTATATGCACATAATAGATTGCAATGATATCCACATAAAATAGTGTTAATAGAACATCTTCCGTATGTTGTGCAATGCCCCTTTTGTATAAACGCAGGCTCATTTATTTTCACTTCATTGTATTAGCCTGAGGTGGCACTGATATAAAACACATTGTTATTTTAAAACTAATTTATCTTGTTAAATATTGGTCCTATCGAGTTGTTGTATAGAATTAAACTTGTCGGAAACATTTTGGAAGAAACGTTTGCAATGTAACATTTTTCTAAAAATAAATAATAAGTAAGATATTTCGATTTATTGACTTCACGCCCCTTATATCCTCCATTTAAAAAAAAAAAAAGTATTTTAAATTCCATATACCCTAAATTCTAAGAGAGGCCTGATTTAATGTATATACCTATTTTCATAGAAATCGGTTCAGTCATTATCGAGTGAAAAGATAACAAACATCCACATAGACAGAGAAACATTAAAAAAATCTTTGTAACTCAGCAGCACTCGAATTTGTGTAAGCGAAGCTGTCAATTCAATTCTGTGCTCCATCTCAACGCTTTCTAATTAATTCATTTTTTCGTCACCTGATTGTGTCAGTTGCCAGCCGGAAGAGAATGTTGCTAGGATAAATATGGTCCATTGCACACACCAACTCATTCTGAACTTGACGAAGACAACTCTTCTGCAACTGCGAACATAATTGCAAGATCGTACCTATTTATGAATATCCCAGTTTCCAAGATACCATTCAAACGTAAGTTCATTTCAAAGTGTGTCATGACGTCACTGTAGTTGAGTCACCGATTTGAAGCGAGTTTCAGCTTATATGTCAGAGAAGTTGCCTATTATTCAAGGCGTTCAATCTGAACTTGAGAACGTGTACGGTATAACTTGAACGTCGTAGCAACAGATGGCGGTCTGTACGGTCTGTGTGCTACCATAATCTCTTTCGAACTGTGTTTTGCGCCTGCAAGTCGTACGCAGGACATTTGTTATCATCGGTTGCGTACGGCAGCATTCCACAACACAGATAAAATGCTCCGTGTCCATGTTGACCGTCGAAGTTAATTCAACAAATAAGTAAGTAATCGTCTTAACCCTCTCCCCATATCCCGACAGTAAGTGTTTCCAAACAGTTCACATTCCTGCCACTACTGGAATTACCTTACGTATCGGTAAGTACTTTTCAGAATGAACGCCGTACTTGCGAGGCAACTTCTCTGGCTCATAGGTAATACGTCTCTGTGGAAGTGTAGGAAGATTGAATTCTCTAGGCTCATCGGCTAGCCACATGACGGCATACAGCGAGCCATGACACACTTTGAACTGAACACCCAGTATACACTTAATAATTACTTTAGAGTATCTTGGTGTCAGAATTATCTAGAAGAGTTAAGCACAAAAGTTCAAGAACCAGCTGTAAAGGTGTTCTGTATATACTTAGTATGCCTGGAACTGGGCACTGGCACAGCTAAACCATAACTTCTTCTAAGGCGCAACGTAAATTTAAGGAAATACCAGTAAGAAACCTTCCGTGATAAAGCAACCTACAAATATATGGAGATAAGAAGGCAATGTATAAGATAATGTCAAGTTAGCATAAGTACCGTCAAAATGCAGTGTGCAGTAAAGCTACTTGGACAAATTTATTGGAGTCATAATTGGGATCAAGGGAGGTTAACATGTCTTTATATCAATTGATCAGTAGATAGATAGATAGATAGATAGATAGATAGATAGATAGATAGATAGATAGATAGATAGATAGATAGATAGATAGATAGATAGATAGATAGATAGATAGATAGATAGATAGATAGATAGATAGATAGATAGATAGATAGATAGATAGATAGATAGATAGATAGATAGATAGATAGATAGATAGATAGATAGATAGATAGATAGATAGATAGATAGATAGATAGATAGATAGATAGATAGATAGATAGATAGATAGATAGATAGATAGATAGATAGATAGATAGATAGATAGATAGATAGGATAGATAGATAGGATAGATAGGATAGGATAGATAGGATAGATAGGATAGATAGATAGATAGATAGATAGGTAGATAGGTAGGTAGGTAGGTAGGTAGGTAGGTAGGTAGGTAGGTAGATGGATGGATGGATGGATGGATGGATGGATGGATGGATGGATGGATGGATGGATGGATGGATGGATGGATGGATGGGTGGCTGGGTGGGTGGGTGGGTGGGTGGGTGGGTGGGTGGGTGGGTGGGTGGGTGGGTGGGTGGGTGAGTGGGTGGGTGGGTGGGTGGGTGGATGGGTGGATGGGTGGATGGGTGGATGGGTGGATGGATGGATGGATGGATGGATGGATGGATGGATGGATGGATGGATGGATGGATGGATGGATGGATGGATGGATAGATAGATAGATAGATAGATAGATAGATAGATAGATAGATAGATAGATAGATAGATAGATAGATAGATAGATAGATTTATTGATATAGTTCACAAAAGTACAAAACTTAATAATTTAACAAAAGATCTATATACAAATGTAGTTCTACATAATAAATATACAATTTCCTAAACTAATTAATCTATCGCAAATCACAATAATTTATTGGTTCAAACTTGCACTTACGTCTTGTTTTAGTGCATGTTTAAACCAATCGTGATAACCCTTAAGACTTTAAACCTTATTTATTTGCTCCTTTTCAAACTTTAATTGTAATATTTAGGTCTTATTTTACATAATAATTTATTATTCCAATTAGGTGATCAGATGTCGACATACTGTAAGTCATGAACCTGAAATAGCTTAATCGGTACATTCCATATGTAGGTTAATCTTTCTTTCTTGCAATATTTTCATGTCAGCAGAAACGTTTGCGTAAATTCTATGAAGACTACCGCATACCTGCTTAAAAACAAACTTGACAAGTTGCTTACATAATCAACCTCAATTTAGTTTCATCATTGTGTCGCATGCACTCATTATCGATTCATTGCTATTATGATGACTAATAAATTTATTAGAAATGCATTCTTATTGAAATTAAAATATATTAGTTAACCAATTTATAAAGTCAAATTTTCTTCTGAACTTTTACTAATTAATATAGCTATCGGAATACATTAATAACTACCTTAATTCTCTATTTTCAATTTTTTTATTATTATTTTAAAAACCTTGACGTAATTCTATCTTATCTACCTGTCTTCTTATATTACTTAATTAATAATAAGTTTTTCTGATTTTAGGAAAATTTAATCTTTGTTGATGCCTATCTCTTAGTAGATAGTTTCGTTCAGTATCTATAGTTTTGATTGAATCTACTTTATTTATGTTAGAGTTTCTATTTGTCATTCTACCTCTTATTAACTGTTCGTCACCTGCTTCTACTTCATCGGTCGATATCGCACAGCTCCTTCAAATTGCAGCACTTCCTCTCGCGCACCCCGGACTACCAACGGCATGAGGCCTTCTTATTAATTCATCTTCACTTGCGCTGACTTTACCGGTTGATCCACAATCACTTCTCCTTGTTGTAGTTTCACTTGCGTGCCTCAGACTACCCTCACTGGTCGTTCTCTCAGTCTGTGCCCCAGCTCCCCAAACAGCATCTTCACTGGTTCCAGCCTCTTCTTCCATACTAGGTTTTCCTTCTTCATTCTTCTTTCTTCTAAAGGGATCTGTGAAAACAGTGCTGTCTAGTTTACTTAGGTATGCTCTAATATCATTCACTCCCGTAAGCTCATCAATTCTTCTATTTGTTATTTCTGATTCCTTCTGCCCGCTTGATGAATTACTTTTCTTATCAGTCCTCTCTACGCTTCTAGACTTCCTGTTTCGTGATGCACTTCTGTTTACGTGTGATGTCGATGATTCTCTATTTGCACAAGTCTCTATTTCGTTATTTCTGTTCTTGTTGCAGCAACTGAATAAATCCCCAGTGAATTGATTATTTAAGGCCTCTACGTTAACTATGTTTCCGTTTATCTTCATTTTATCTTTTACTAAAGTTGCCCTCAATCCTTTACTTCGAGCTTCTTTTAATATTGGAATTAGTTTCTTTCTTTTCTCTCTAATTTCTTTTGCAAAGTCATTTTCTATGAATATATTTGTGCCTTTGAGTTGACGCGTATTGGCAATGATGTGCTCTTTGATAAAGTAACTGTTCAATTTCACAATAATTGGTCTTTTTTTCCGTTACCTACTCTATACGCGTTATTAATCGCACTTATGTCCAAGTTTAGACTGAAATACTTAGTTAATAATTCTAACACTACGAAACCAGTATCAATTCCTTTTTCATGACTGCACTCTTCAACGCCATAAATTACAATGTTATTAATTCTACTATCATTTTCCCATTTTTTAACTATCGATTTTAACACCACCTGCTCTTGGATAACCTCCTTTAACTTCTTTTCCACTTCAGTGTATCTGTTTACTAGTGTATCTATATCACTTGCTACTTTGTTTAGTAGAACACTTGCCTTTAGTCTGTCTTCTCTCGTTTCTTTCATATAGTCTATCCATTGTCTTTGAAACATTTCATCACTGAAGACTCTTCCTTCTGTATCTCCAGGACCAGGGTTTAACTCCACATTTCCAATAATCAGTAGAACTGATAAAACAGCCGCGGCCACAAATATGTTGATTCTATCCGACACTATAGCATATTCACCTTTTGAACATCTGCAACACTGCCCTGCGTTGAAGCACCCGATTCGCGCCCTGTAAGAATTTAGGTCGTCGCCCATACTTTCTTCACACACTAACCTACTTGTATATGCTGCTTACTACACAACCGTTCTCTACGACTACACTTTGTGAACTGAATTGATCAGTAGCTATTTTACGTAGTTAAGTACTTTTATTTGGCATTTTTCTCTGACCTCCAAGGTCACCCGATCGTACATCGCTGTGGTTTTTCTTCTTTCTTTCTTTCTTCTTCGTCTTCTTCTTCTTCTTCTACCCTTCAAGTATTAGGCCATATGGCCTGTTACGATCTCACAGTTGAATTTTCAATCCAGCGCTTCTTTGGACGACAGAGAGATTTCTTCCCCTTTGGACGATCGTGGAGCATGACTTTTGGGATTCTATCTCTACGCATGCGATGCAGATGATTTATCTAGTTGTTCCGAAAATGTTTTACGTGATTAATTACAGGTCCTAGTTGTAATTGAACACCGTTTTTGCAAAACTTCCTAACTGAAAAAAAAAAAAAACAAGTTTCAGAGGAGAGACAGAACATTATAGTAAGCAAGTTTTGCTGTATCTCTCACTTATAGCAGAAAGCAAGTTTTGAAAAAACGATCACTCTTTCACACACTACAATGAAGACAAATAACCCAATTTTACTAAGACGCTATTAACATCATGTAGAGGCCTGCCATATGTTAACGAATCCATCAAAATCTCAATTTTGCAAATTTTGCAGTTAGCAAGTTTTGCGAAAACGGTCCTCAATTCTTCCATTACATCTTAATTACGTTTGTGATCCCCTTTCGTATATGCCGCTGTATATCCCATAAATTTCATTTCATTGACCGTTATTCTGCTATCGTCTATCTTCCTCAATGTTCATGCTTCACTGCCGTAACAAAGTACAGAACTCCCCAATGTCTTGTATAGGCGAATTCTAGTATGCCTTTGTACTAGGGAAGGTTTCATAATGTTGTTAATTATTCCCATTGGTTTTGTGTATTTAGAAATTTTCTGTGAAATGTCTACTTCATCGAAAAAAAAAATTGTGTATCCGAGATATGTAAAATAATTTACTCTTTCTAATATTTTTGAATCTAAACATATTTTGCTAGTCACAGGGTATTTTCTGCAGAAGGCCATAATTTTAGTCTTTCTTTATTGATTTTCATATCATGTATATTTCCAATTTCGTTAAAATTAAAATTTGAACGTTGTAATTCATCTTCTGAGGATGCCACTAGAACTAAATTGTCTGCAAAATGTAATGAATCTAGTTGTAAATGTCTCTTGAGTTGTACAGGGACGTCATTGTATTTTTACTTCAATTTTTATTTTAGCTGAGTTTTTGAATGTACTTCACTCCCATCCCTTTTACTAATGAAGTTCAACCGTCCTCCACACAGATCCAAGACCGCATATACAGTCATAGTAGCCTTACGGTCATAGTAAACAGTACGTTCCAAAAATATGTTCGCGTTTTCCAGTGACGAAAGAGCTTTCAATATTGAATCATTTTCGCACAGGTACTGTCGTCCATTTGCCTACGTCGTATCCCGGTTTCCCCCACCAGCTTTTATTCGCCAGCTAGTGGCTGGGCTATTTTAGAACATTAATTTCTGTTAGGAATTTGACGTCTGCGTAATATTATACAACTGTTTAGAATAACTGAAATAAAAGGGCCTCATTAAGTAATTAACTGTCACGTGATTTCCTCCCTTTCTATAACCCTACGACATAACCACTTGGACGGACAGTAGATAGTATGTCTGAGTAATTTTATCTTTTCGGACGGACAGAAGTGAAGATTGAATTTACAGTACGTAAGATAGTCTTTTATAGAGTAGGTACAGAATTATTTCAACATGAGTTACTAGTACGAAAAACGAAACTGTAATTGGGATTAGGTAGAGTAGTCTATAGTGCGTTAATATGCACATTAGAACTGAAGTCTGTATCGAAATAACAGGAAAAAGTAATAAAAGAAAGAAGAAGAAAAAAACCCATATCACAATAATTGACCCTAAATTTTCTCTGTTCACAGCAATTTTGACATAGATTTTTAAAATA
>JAJSOF020000031.1:67831581-67842641 GCA_025594305.2 Periplaneta americana
CATTTTCCCATTTTTAACTATCGATTTTAACACCACCTGCTCTTGGATAACCTCCTTTAACTTCTTTCCACTTCAGTGTATCTGTTTACTAGTGTATCTATATCACTTGCTACTTTGTTTAGTAGAACACTTGCCTTTAGTCTGTCTTCTCGTTTTTTCATATAGTCTATCCATTGTCTTTGAAACATTTCATCACTGAAGACTCTTCCTTCTGCATTCTCCAGGACCAGGGTTTAACTCCACATTTCCAATAATCAGTAGAACTGATAAAACAGCCGCGGCCACAAATATGTTGATTCTATCCGACACTATAGCATATTCACCTTTTGAACATCTGCAACACTGCCCTGCGTTGAAGCATTCGGATTCGCGCCCTGTAAGAATTTAGGTCGTCGCCCATACTTTCTTTCACACACTAACCTACTTGTATATGCTGCTTTACTACACAACCGTTCTCTACGACTACACTTTGTGAACTGAATTGATCAGTAGCTATTTTAAGTAGTTAAGTACTTTTAATTAGCATTTTTGTCTGACTTCCAAGGTCACCCGACCGAACATCGCTGTGCTTCTTCTCCATCTTCTTCTTCTTCTCCTTCTTCTTCTTCTTCTTCTTCTTCTTCTTCTACCCTTCAAGTATTAGGCCATATGGCCTGTTACGATCTCACAGTTGAATTTTCAATCCAGCGTTTCTTTGGACGACAGAGAGATTTCTTCCCGTTTGGACGATAGTCGAGCATGACTTTTGGGATTCTATCTCTACCCATGCGATGCAGATGATTTATCTAGTTGTTCCCAAAATGTTTTACGTGATTAATTACAGGTTCTAGTTGTAATTGAGGACCGTTTTTGCAAAACTTGCTAACTGAAAAAAAAAAAAAAAGAAAAACTAAATTTTACAGGAGAGACAAAACATTATAGTAAGCAAGTTTTGCTGCATCTCTCACTTATAGGAGAAAGCAAGTTTTGAAAAAACGATCACAGTTGCACACACTACAATGAAGACAAATAACCCAATTTTACTAAGACGCTATGAACATCATGTAGAGGCCTGCCATACGTTAAAGAATCCATCAAAATCTCAATTTTGCAAATTTTGCAGTTAGCAAATTTTGCAAAAACGATCCTCAATTCTTCCATTACATCTTAATTGAGTTTGTGGTCCCCTTTCGTATATGACGCTGTATATTCCATAAATTTCATTTCATTGACCGTTATTCTGCTATCGTCTATCTTCCTCAATGTCCATGCTTCACTGCCGTAACAAAGTACAGGCCTCGCCAAGGTCTTGTATAGGCGAATTCTAGTATGCCTTTGTACTAGGGAAGGTTTCATAATGTTGTTAATTATTCCCATTGCTTTGGTGTATTTAGAAATTTTCTTTGAATTGCCTACTTCATCGAAAAAAGATAATGTGTATCCGAGATATGTAAAATAATTTACTCTCTCTAATATTTTTTAATCTAAACATATTTTGCTAGTCACAGGGTATTTTCCGCAGAAGGCCATAATTTTAGTTTTTCTTTATTGATTTTCATATCATATTTATTCCCAATTTTGTTAAAATTAAAATTTGAACGTTGTAATTCACCTTCTGAGGATGCCACTAGAACTAAATTGTCTGCAAAATGTAATGAATCTAGTTGTAAATGTCTATTGAGTTGTACAGGGATCTCATTTTATTTTTACTTTAATTTTTATCGTAGCTGAGTTTTTGAATGTACTTCACTCCCATCCCTTCTACTAATGAAGTTCAACCGTCCTCCACACAGATCCAAGACCGCATATACAGTCATAGTAGCCTTACGGTCATAGTAAACAGGACGTTCCAAAAATATATTCGCGTTTTCCAGTGACGAAAGAGCTTTCAATATTGAATCATTTTCGCACAGGTACTGTCGTCCATTTGCCTACGTCGTATCCCGGTTTCCCCCACCAGCTTTTATTCGCCAGCTAGTGGCTGGGCTATCTTAGAACATTAATTTCTGTTAGGAATTTGACGTCTGCGTAATATTATACAACTGTTTAGAATAACTGAAATAAAAGGGCCTCATTAAGTAATTAACTGTCACGTGATTTCCTCCCTTTCTATAACCCTACGACATAACCACTTGGACGGACAGTAGATAGTATGTCTGAGTAATTTTATCTTTTCGGATCGGACAGAAGTGAAGATTGAATTTACAGTACGTAAGATAGTCTTTTATAGAGTAGGTACAGAATTATTTCAACATGAGTTACTAGTACGAAAAACGAAACTGGTAATTGGGATTAGGTAGAGTAGTCTATAGTGCGTTAGTATGCACATTAGAACTGAAGTCTGTATCGAAATGAACGGCCACCATTTTCAAAAATGTGTTTAAATATCCATATTATGATTATTTTTCAATTCAACTTCATTCTCTATATTGTACGCTAATGTGCTGTAGATTGTATAAAATACACTGCATAATGAATACGTCCACATGGACAGCGCAGTTCGTGAGTAAAAACACTCATTGTTTATACTGTACTGTGTTTTGATTAAACAAAAACCTAATCAAAATGATCAAATTTAAAAGCGCGATATTTCCTAGTTTACCTAAATGGATGAACTACTTTTCTTCCCTCCTATACCTAGAAAAGTGATTTGTTTGTATATTACGCCAGTATCATCGAACTCCAGTCGTGGAAGGGGGTAACAAACGGCGTTGATCCAACGGTATAGCCAGATTAATATTAAAAATGTAAGTAAAAATAAAATGATGTGTGAGTATATCTATCTTGTGATTTTTCTTACGGAAATAATAACCTATAAAAACACACTTTAAAATAATAAATTAAACGATAAAAAATTGATAATGTGGGTCATATTTTAGAATGTGGTTCCCATATTCTGAGCATAGAGATATTATTTGGACAGACAATTCAGAATAATAATTATTGATACGATTGATACCTACGTATTTCGATAAATAGCTGATCGAAATTATTTCCTTACAGGTAATTGACATTAAGTACATAAATATCGGGATATGAATTTAAACATTTTCAGTCTAAATTAGTAACTCAATGGTTACCATAATTGTATCATTGAATGTAAAGTCAACTGTTTCAAACGCGGTGTATGGTAATAACATTTCTAGGATATTGATATTAAGCTTACTTAAGGGCTCACGTCGCTATATGCATAGACAGTAAAGGCGGGACGAACAAAAAGAGAGACCCAAGTTTAACCGACTTTTGAGCTTTGCTGTCAATTGAAGCAATCTCGTCGATTACGGGGTATTGAGTACTGACATTAACAAAACAAATTAGAATGGAAGTAAATTGAATTAGTGTATTATAGGCGACAAAAAAGGAAGACACGAATGTAATATATGAAGGGTTGAGGGCAAAAACACGGTATCCCACAAATATCAAGTTTTGAGAAAATTGCACTTTCGTGGTCTGAAATCTGTGTTACAGGAAATGAACTAAAAATTTGCCAGACATTAAAACATAAACATTATAAGAAATCATAAGTAGGCCTACTATTTTTCAGCATTTTGGAACGTTTTTCTAACCGTGCATTTTTTTAATTAAACGTGAAGCGCTGCAGCAAGACCATTCTTTTATTACATTTGCTTCACCTTCGCTGCAGCAGCTGTGCAGCAAATCCAAACACCGCTTTACGAGATTACTGCACGATCCATCATGGCGGAATGCGTGTTTTGGTCTGTTTGCAACGTTTATTATTGTTAAAGCCTCACTTATTTAATTACTTACTTACATACTTACTGGCTTTTAAGGAACTCGGAGGTTAATTGCCGCCCTCACATAAGACCGCCATTGGTCCCTATCCTGAGCAAGATCAATCCAATCTCTATCATCATATTCCAGCTCCCTCAAATCCATTTTAATATTATCTTCCCATCTATGTCTCGGCCTCCCCAAAGGTCTTTTTCCCTCCGGCCTCCCAACTAACACGTTAAAATCTCCTAGTAATAATAATTTCATGTCAGTATCATGAAAGTCTAAACCAGTGGCCGGCAGAAGCTGCAGTTATGACGTAAGAGCCAGTCAGGCCTCAAGAGTTGGGTGAGCGAGCAGTTGAGTCGTATTACTGTTAACACGCACCAGCGCAGTGGCGTCAGTGCAGCAATGATACGACAGTTCTTGGAGATAAATTGATGGAATCACATTCCTGCATATTTTGCTAGTGAAATAATTTTGCCTTAGGTCATTGATGGCAAATAACATTGTGTTCTGCTTCACTTAACAATTTATCTTTCATTAAAAGAACGCCGATCTTTCTTTGTCATAAATGGCTACAGAAAATGGCCTATTATTTTAAGCCTGCAACAGCTGCCACAAATCAAACCATTGATTTCCATACTCCATAACAGCTTGTTCGACCATTTAGCTTCACGGTAGTAACAATTTATCTTTCAAAAGTTGCTGCACTATTACTCACTAAGGTAGGGCCTAGATAGTTCAATCCCATATTTGTAGGAAAATGTTTGTTAAAAACAGAATAAGTTTGGACAGAGTGTTGATTGAAATTATTTATTTCTCATGTTTTGAAACAGTTGCCATTTACAAATCAAACACTTTTCGCCATTCCTCCATACTCCATAATATTAAGTTTGATCTCGACAAAGCATTTTGCATTGATTTATCGATAGTGACACAAAGTTATTGGTGTGTTTCATAAAGTTGAAATATACTTTCATATTACTACCGCCACTGTTCAGTTGTCCACGCTGGCCTAGATAGTTCAAGCGTGGCGGCTCCGTGGTATGACGTCACAGAGCACGGAACTTGCCGGTCACTGGTCTAAACTATTTAACATGTTCGTTTCTTTTAAGTTTGAATTTAATATTACTGCAGTAATAGAAGCCAATATTTAATTGTCCACCATTTGCAGTCTGCTGGACGAATTCCGTTTTTTTCGACCCCCTCTTTGCTGCAGCAAAGTCAAGAAACGCTTTACTGAAGCGTTAAAAAAAACGAACGGTAACATTTAAAATTTCTTTTATGCTGCGTTATGTGGTGTACCATGTTTTCTTCCGACTTAAGAGGAAACTTTTATAGGAATGGCTTAGCATTCTTTGCTATACACAATTCAGTGTGTGTTTGTATACACAGGGTCAACCGTAAGTAATGTCATTGATTTCAAGGGGTTATTCCTTGAGTTATTTAAAACAAAAAAGTTTTATTTAGTTTTTCTCCTTTGTACTTTCCATTCGAGAAAAAAATATTTTACGTGAAACATCTCATAGCGTATGTTGGAAAAGGAATGGAATTAATTCCCAATATGCTCAGTCACTTTAAGACAGCAATGTATCATGAAAATAAGTGATTGAAACAGAAATTTAATCCAAACCAATGGATATTTTCGTTCCAAAAAGGAATTTTAAACCCTGCTGCGCTGTGACAACGCTGTAAAGCTGCTGGCTATATGCAGCTCGCGTATGCAAGGAATGATTGGGACTACGAGACCAATTGCGACTTCAAAAATTAAAATGGGAGGTAACTATTCTGGCTGGTTGAAGAAAATGCCCGAAAAAAGCAGATTTTTTAAACCATTAATTACATTTGTATAATGTAAAATGAGCTTTTCTTATTGGCTGTGTTCACCGAATATGTAATTAAAATTAAGTCGAAGAGTTTGAAAATAATAGTAATTTATGATACAAGTTCGTGAAGTGGGTAGTATTTTGACAGGAGTGTAGGTTTGACAAACGAGTCTTGCCGAGTTTCTCAAATACACGAATGTCAAAATACAACTTCTCGAATGTGTACCATACAATGTTTTTCATTCAACAGCCTCAAATTCACGCACTGGTGTTATTCACGCACATGCTCACTTCATGCACTGGTGTTATTACTTCACGCACACTTCGCTTACTTCACGCACTGGTGTTATTACTTCACGCACATGCTCACTTCACGCACTGGTATTGTTACTTCACGCACATGCTCACTTCACGCACTGATGTTATTACTTCACGCACACTTCGCTTACTTCACGCACTGGTGTTATTACTTCACGCACATGCTCACTTCACGCACTGGTGTTATTGCTTCGCGCACATGCTCACTTCACGCACTGGTGTTACTTCACGCACATGCTCACTTAACGCACTGGTGTTTTACTTCACGCACATGCTCACTTCACGCACTGGTGTTGTTACTTAATTCACATGCTCACTTCACGCACTAGTGTTCTTACTTCACGCACACTTTGCTTACTTCACGCATTGGTGTTATTACTTAACGGACATGCTCACTTCACGCACTCGTGTTATTACTTCACGCACATGCTCACTTCACGCACTGGTGTTATTACTTCACGCACATGCTTACTTCACGCACTGGCGTTGTTACTTAACGCACATGCTCACTTCACGCACTGGTGATACTACTTCACGCACACTTCGCTTACTTCAAGCAATGGTGTTATTACTTCACGCACACTTCGCTTCCTTCACGCACTGGTGTTATTGCTCAGTTCACGCACATGCTCACTTCACGCACTGGTGTTGTTACTTCACGCACATGCTCACTTCACGCACTGGTTTTATTACTTCACTCACACTTCGCTTCCGTCACGCAATGGTGTTATTACTTCACGCAAACTTCGCTTACTTCACGCTCTGGTGTTGTTACTTCACGCACATGCTCACTTCACGCACTGGTGTTATTACTTCACGCACTCGTGTTATTACTTCACGCACTGGTGTTGTTACTTCACGCACATGCGCACTTCCGCACTGGTGTTATTACTTCACTCACACTTCTCTTACTTCACTCACTGGTGTTATTACTTCACGCACTGGTGTTGTTACTTCACGCAATGCTCACTTCACGCACTGATGTTATTACTTCACGCACTTGTGTTATTACTTCACGCTCTGGTGTTATTACTTCACTCACACTTCGCCTAATTCACGCACTGGTCTTATGACTTCACGCACATGCCCACTTCATGCACTGGTGTTATTACTTCACGCACACTTGGCTTACTTCACGCACTGGTGTTACTTCATGCACATGCTCACTTCACGTACTGGTGTTATTACTTCACTCGCACTTCGCTTACTTCACGCACTGGTGTAATTACTTCACGTTCATGCTCACTTCACGCACTTGTTTTATTACTTCACGCACACTTTGCTTACTTTACGCACTGGTGTTATCTCTTCACGCACATTCTCACTTCACGCACATGTTCACTTCACGCACTGATGTTATTACTCACGCACACTTCGCTTACTTCACGCACTGGTGTTATTACTTCACGCACATGCTCACTTCACGCACTTGTGTTATTACTTCATGCACACTTCGCTTACTTCACGCAGTGATGTTATTACTTCACGCACTGGTGTTGTAGAGGCTCACTTTACATAATGCTAACAATGCGTGAAATGAAGAGGATCAACGCAACAGTAGTCTAACCCTTCTCAATGCAAAAAATTAAATATCGAGCCTTTTATTGATTTTGACTTCAAGTATCTTCCTACGAAGTGGAAAAGACCAATCCACCATTATATACCTTGTTAAGAAGCATGTATTTTTTTCCCTAAAAATATCAGATATATAATATGTAGAACTTTAAAAAAAATTAAATTCGTGGCGCTACAGCCCGTGAAGGGCCTAGACCGACCACCTGCTGCTGGCCTCACGCCCACATGCCGAAGTAGAGGTGGACGATCATCCAACCAGAATGGAGGTATCGTGTGGTTAACACGATGATCCCCACAGCCGTTATAGCTGGAATTCGCAACCGGATTTCGCTACCTATCGTAGCTCCCCAAGTGCATCACGGTGCTGGGTTGGCACCGGTCCGATACTCGGCCGAAATTTCATGAGAAAATTTCTTGCCCCATGAGAACTCGAACCAGCGCGCATTCCGTAACTCGAGTCCTAAGCAAGATGTCTTAGACTACGACGCCATGGCGCGGGACATAGAGAACTTTAACTTGCTTTTCCTACATTAAAAAAGTGCTTAGACCACTATTGCGCTGACCGCCTCACTTGAACTTCACTCACTATCGTAGAAAAAATATTATTGTTTGTACATCGGCATTGTAAACAGTTTTTATCGTTAGTGAGAATCGTGCTTAATATGCCACATTATCGTACTAGTGTCGTAAAATATTACCTTGACAACTAAAACGTTATGAATTCTATTAAGAATGCATAACTTGTATCATAAAGTTAACATTATGAAACGATTTTCCAGTGCTATAATATTTAATATATCACGATTTTCATAGCAACCTCTTTTTTTTTCATAGACCATGACATCAAACTACACATCATTACAAATTTAATATTATTTCTTTATTGATATTCTTTTATAATTCTGTCGGTACAAAAAATATCGTATGAAATTCATTTATATTGTTATACAATTATTACATTCATAAAAGTATGTTCTACTATCGTTTCATAACATTTACTCGTGTAATAAACTATAACATTATAAACTTGTTTCATAACATTTCTAAATTTTGTTCGTTACTTCAACGTGAAATGAATATATAGTTTTTTTCCCCTTTAGTTTTAAATGTTTTAAAATTTTGTTTTTATTACGTGAAATATGCATCATTACTGACAACGATCTCTAGAATTTTCAATTGAAGTGGGAGTTTAGAAATATTTCTTAATCTTAGCCATTTAGTTGAAAGAAGAGTGTCTTATTGCCTATGTTCCCTTATAGAGTTTATTTTAAATTGTCCAAGATTTTGTTTAACTTGAAATAAGCAATGTACATTTTCAGTTATATAACACAGTTCAAACACCTTGTGCATGTATTTTCCTTACTAGTTTAAATGCAATGTACTGGCATGATGGCATTAACCTTTAACAACTCAGGTGGAGGGCTTGTTCAGAGCAACACAACTCCTTGTAGGGCGCAGCATTGCAAGATCTCATATTAAGTCTATTTTAAAATGCACGTTTTTCTGGAAAACTATTCAAAATATAGCAAAATGATATTTGACTTAGTTTTGACAAGCTGCTTTAATTGTGATTTGCTAAATTATTTTGTACCTGAGAATGAAGCTACATTCCCTCTCACACGTGTTGAACACAGAATAATGTCACAAACTACACACTTCCTACTATCGAAAACACAACTCATTAATTTTTATTTTTATTGTGTTTTATGACAGAAATATAACATCAGAGAACTTTAAGGGAATGAAATATTGAACAAAAGATTATACAATTAATATAATTAAAATATTAATTACCTTAAATGAAGACATTTTTACCCAAGGTGTCAATATAGGAACCTTTGAATGAGCAATATTGGTAATACACAAACATACGTAGATATTTTACCATACAGTCTTTCATAATATTATTTCTTGGTACAATTTTTTTTTCTAGTATTAGAGATAAACGGTACCTTCAAATAATATAAAAAAATACTAATGAAAAATGCAGGGAAAAGTTTTGAAATTTTCTTCCGAAATGCAAAACAAAAAATAAATTAAGAATTTTCACTTATCTTTCCATAATTTTATTCTTCATCCAGTTCACCTTGTGTGTACGACCCACCATCAATTAATAATTATAATTTGACTTTGATTTGTGAATCCAAATAAGAGTTTTGAAGATCATAGCGTCCCAATGCTCAGAATTCTGAAAATATCATCTTCCTTAGTTCTTCCACAACATGATATGATATTTATTCCACCAGCTTATATCGGTCGTGATGGCCCTTCACATTTCTGTATATAGTGCCATCACTCTCTTGGGTATATATTCTGCTTACGTCTTTTTAAACATCCTGCTATTATATATAAATGACCCTATTATATTTCTTTCACGTCTTTCACTTCTGTTTCCCTCCCTTCCCCAGTTATTTATCTTATTCTTATTAATGTCAATTAACTAAACAATCACTTATTTCAAATTCCTTATTCATTTCTCCCAACATTTTTTTACATTAAGTTGAACTTTTCCATAGTTGTACACTTATTTATTCAATTGAATCACTAACGTTCACTGACCACTTATTCTCACTAATGTAATCTGTATATTTTCACACGAAGTATTTTCCCACTTTCAACACATTTCCATTCCTATTTTCTTTATTATATTTTTATCACTACTTGCTTATCATCACTGCCTGGTTATTACTTGTATCTTATCCTTTCTCACTATTATTCCTTTGCCTTACCGTCTTTTCTGCCACCATCACCATTTCACTTTTTTCACTTTCCTAAGTATTGTCACTCATGTATACTATTTTCACTTTATAACTTTCCTATGTTTTGTCACTCATGCACCAACCTCTTAAGTTATAACTTTTCTAATCTTTTATTTCTTCCCACTTTCCAACAACAAGATAATAGCATTGTTTTTGCACCCATAATCCTGTCCTGTTTCCATTCTTCCACAACTTTTCCTTTAATAACAGTTGTGCATTGAAATCCTGGATTCCTTTTCCGTTTCTTGTCCTTTCTTTGTTCATTTTATTTTTTTAATTAACTCTTCCCCCTACAACATTATCCAGGGTTACACTTGCACCTACCTCTGTGGTTTGTGGATTTTCGAACATTCCCTATGCTTTCTTAGTAACCTACAAGAGAAAAATTATTATTTCAACGTTTATAATAATTTATGTATCCGCTTTTAGCATACGTTTCAAAACTGCTAAATTTGGTAAACAACATTAATATTAATATGAAACGTGTTATGGAAGTCATTGTAAGATACTACTATCTTGAAACATTAATCCTGTCCAGAATTTTGTAACTGCAAACAACAATAAATACCAACATATCACAAACAAAAGAATCATGCAGTTTTTTTTTTGTGAAATAAAATAAGTATATCCCTTTGTAATTAAATATCAGCATTTTTATTAATTTTGTATCAAATATTCACTTAAGACACCATACTACTTGCGGTATGGTGAAATAATTATCCAACTCGGTCAAGTATCTTCTGAGATTACTTCATACAAACACAGAACAATTTCTCTTTGCATATTACTATTCATAAACATTTATATGCATATAATAGATTACAAGGATATCCATATAAATGGTGTTAAAAGATTATCTTCCTTTTGT
>JAJSOF020000031.1:67852511-67876663 GCA_025594305.2 Periplaneta americana
TTTTTCGAATAAAAATTCTCAATTATATTTTTTTGTCAATATCCCGCCAAGTCATCTACATTTGCGTTTCGGTAGTCTGGACGTTTACATTTTTTTCTCCCCAGGTGTCGACAACGCACTTTCTTCTGTGCAGTCTTTCATTTCATTCCTTATACGCTGTATTGTTCTTGTGGATAAATTAGGAGTACTTTTCTACCTTTGCTGTAGGTTTCGTAAGAGGAATGCAAAGGCACTGTTGTTGTTTTTTTCTTCATCACAGAATTATTTGCACTTCTAATAATATTCCTTTCTTCACTATAGATTGTCAATCCTTGTTTCCTCTTTGTCGACATATTTACAATAAAAAAAAGAACTGCTATAAACCTAAATAACAGTATACAATAACATAAATTCTATTAACTATATTATATCAACACTATTAACACGAAAAGCAAAGGATAACTAAAGCAATACAAGATTTGTGGTATACTGAAAACAATTGTCTTGTTGAAACTAATAAAACACTACAGTAAAACTACTAGCTTCTTCAGTGTCGATTGAATTGATAATGGCGAGATGGTATTTGGCGAAATGAAACCAAGGATTCGCCATAGATTACCTAACATTCGCCTTCCGCTTGGCAAAACCTCGGAAAAAACCCAACCAGGTAGTCAGCGCAAACGGGAATCGAACTCACTCCCGACAACAACTGCAGATCAGCAGGCAAACGCGCTACCTCCTGAGCTACGCCGGTGGCCCTCTTTCTTTTTCGAATAAAAATTCTCAATTATATTTTTTTTTGTCAATATCCCGTCGAAGTCATCTACATTTGCGTTTCGTTAGTCTGGACGTTTACATTTTTTTTCTCCCTCAGGTGTCGACAACGCACTTTCTTCTGTGCAGTCTTTCATTTCATTCCTTATACGCTGTATTGTTCTTGTGGATAGATTAGAGTATTTTTCTACTATTGCTGTAGGTTTCATAAGAGGAATGCAAAGGCACTGTTGTTGTTTTTCTTCATCACAGAATTATTTTGCACTTCTAATAATATTCCTTTCTTCGCTATAGATTGTCAATCCTTGTTTCCTCTTTGTCGACATATTTACAATAAACAAAGAACTGCTATAAACCTAAATAACAGTATACAATAACATAAATTCTATTAACTATATTATATCAACACTATTAACACGAAAAGCAAAGGATAACTAAAGCAATACAAGATTTGTGGTATACTGAAAAAAATTGTCTTGTTGAAACTAATAAAACACTACAGTAAAAACCCCACTATTATTTTCACAAAGTCGCAAAGACTCATAGACACGTGTAGTAGATGTTTGTGAAACAGGAATATTGCAGTGAACAGCGCGGTGCGCATGCGCGACTGTTTCCCCTCCGCCCCGTCTAAGTACTTCAGCCGCCTTCTCCTGGCGTTACAACAGTAAATGCCATCGACCTGGCCCGGGATCGAACCCGCAACCTTGGGCATAGAAGACCAGTGCTATACCAACTCGCCAACCAGGTCGACATTTGTTTTTAAGTGTAAACAAGATTACGGACATAGTAATTATTGCAAAAGCTATTGTGGTGTTCCGTAAATATTTTCAGTTTCACAGAAATCCTGAAGGACGTAAAGTCAAGTTTCAATTAACCACATTTGTGAACAATAAATCTGTCGGCAGTGAGTAAACGTTAATTCTATGTGTAGACAAGATGATGGGTATAGTAATATTGTAAATAATGTTTATTCTTTGTTTGGCGTACGTATTTTTCAATTTCACCGAAATCCTAAGGTCGCAGAGACAAAGTTTCAATTAACGATATCTGTGAACAATAAAACTGTCGACATTGAATAAATATTTCTTCTATCTGTAAATAAGATTATAGACAGGGTAATTACTGCAAAAGCTTTTGGGATTTTGGCGTATAGATCAGTAAGTTTCACCGAAATCTAAAAGGAAACAAAGTCAATGCTTCAAATAACCACATCTGTGAACAATAAAACTGTCGGCAGAGAGTAAACGTTTCTTTTATTTGTAAACAAGATTTATGTGAAACATGTATGTGTCTAACAATATTCTAAAGCAAATCCATTAGTGCAGAGATTACCTACGAGTGTCGACCCACTGCTGAGTCTCGAGGACGCGTTCGGTGCGTTCCGAAGAGGCTCACAAAAATGTACAGAAGTGGCAAAAAAAAACCGGACCGACTCTTGTAGCTGATTTCAGAGCCTTGTTCACACCAGAGCACGATAGACTGGTAACTAAGACTTTCGTGGTTCGAATTCTGCCTGGGAAGAAAACTTTTTTTGTCCCTTATTCAAATTTATTCCCATTTTCTAACCAAATAGGTCAGTAGTAATTACCTAGTAAATAAGTGAATAAGAGTGAAGTTTGAATTTTATAGTTTGGAACAGACACTAAAGTCCATCCCTCATCCCACTGAAGGTTTCACTTCACATAACGAAAGTAATATAAAATGCTTGACAGCAGGTTAGTTTAAGTGAGGACTTTGACCGCTACTGTTCTTTTGTCGATACGAGGGTGTATTTAGAATTTATGTTTGGAAGGGGAGAAACTGTCGCCATGTCCTGGATAGAAGTTGTGTCCTCAACATGATTCGGAAGGGATGTCTACTGTAGTAGACAGAATTTTTAACACAAAGTTTGCAAGAATGCACGCTGTGTCCACAATTTGTTTTGTCATTCACACTCCCTCATCTGGAAGATCTGGTAGGAAAAGTGAAGCGCAGAAGGAGGAGGAGACGGAGAATGAAGGCAATGACATGGACCACCCCTTGATTGAAACACATTGTAAACTCTCATTAAAATCTATAGTTTTCCTTTAAAACCTTCATTTTGTTGCATGTTATTTTTCTTTATCTTAGCCTCCTCTCTTCGAGATATGCAGGGCAGTCGTTAAAACACGGGGAATAAGTTTTAAGAAGGTGTCGTGAGAGGACAGTGAATAATATTAAATGTCATCTTCTTTTAATTTAATGTCATTTTTCCATTAGTTTAGGGGCATTTTAATGATCATTTTAAGTAGATTTTTATGTCATCAATATCCGCCCCCCTACTTATAAGCCATCCATAACATACTGTTGTGGGTAATTATCGCCAGCCGGCATGCTTAAAATTGAGTTTCCAATTATGTTGACATGTCAGTTTCAGTTCAAGTTACAATGAATAAAGGAGTTAATAGAAAAATCTTCCTAAATTACAATGGTTCGATATTATAAAAGTAAGCCTGGAAGTCGAAGTACAAAAAACCTATACTTGGGAAGTGCTTGGAAAGCTGTGGAAAATAATCAGATATCAGTAAAGAAGGTGACGGAAGAGTATAACATAAATACGAGGGTAATTTCATGGTAACTGTGTTAGAACAGCTAGTAAAGCTGCAGGAATAGAAATTCACATTGCGATTGAAGGTCACTGGAATGTGCTTCCCTATATTCTAGCCCGCAACTACTATAAAATAATATTAATAATAATAATAATAATAATAATAATAATAATAATAATAATAATAATAATAATAATAATAATAATAATAATACTAATAATAATAATAATAATAATAGACAAGATCCTTCATCCATCCTACGCATACGCTCACCAACGTCTCCTGGATACTGAAGAAAGACAAGATAGACTGTTCACATCAATGAGGTTAAGGTGGAAAGTGATAGTGCAGACGAATATTAAAACTAGAGATTTAATTCAAATTTTCGCCAAAAACGAAGAGAATGAAAAGTATTTGGGTACTGAAATAGTTAATTATACAGGTGTTTCAAAAATACGGGGCATAATTTCAGGTATGTATTTCCCACACGTAGACAATCAAAATAGTTCATTACAGCATGTGTCCGGAAATGCTTCATTTACGAGTTATGGCCTTCAGGTTATGGCCTTCACAACATTGAAATTCATCGGAACGTTTTTCTTTCCGCACGTCGTTGTCATTACAGAAGATGTTCAAAATGTCCACCTCCTGCTTGAATACAGAACTCACATCGATGTCTCATTGACCTGCGAACACGATCCCAAACTCCAGGAGTATTGCGTATGTCCTCAGAACATGCCACAATTCGATTCCGAAGGGATTCCAAATCAGGCACCGGAGACGAATAAACCAATGATTTTAAATGACCCCACAAGTAGAAATCGAGAGGGTTCAGATCAGGTGAGCGTGGAGGCCAAGCAACTGGCCCTCGTCTACCTATCCATCGATCAGGAAACCTTCGATCCAAGTACCGGCGAGCCGTACGACTGAAGTGTGCAGGAGCGCCATCATCCAAGAAGTGAATGTGTTGACGATTGATCAGTGGAGTGTCTTCTAAAACATGAGGTATGGTGTTTTCCAGGAAGTTTGTGTACGCCTGCCCCGTAATTCTGTTTACAAGTACATGGGGTCCAACTAATCGATCACCAATGATACCGGCCCACATGTTGAGGGAGAACCGCACCTGGTGATGAGATGGAACAGTTGCACGTGGGTTTCATACGCCCATACATGCTGATTGTGGAAATTTGTTATGCCATATCGTGAACTGTGCTTCGTCTGTAAATAATACTAAGGCAGGAAAGTTCGGATTTACACCACACTGCTGCAAGAACCACTGACAGAACCTAACTCGTGCACGGTAATCTGCTGGTGACAGGGCCTGTACACGTTGCAAATGATAAGGATACAATTGATACACTTTCTACAGTCTCCAGACAGTCGTATGAGGAACATTGACTTGCCACGCTACCCTTCGTGTGCTGATAGAAGGAGTCATGTTCACAGACTCCAGAATCTCCTCCTATACTTCTGGAGTTGTAGATCTTGGTCGTCCCCTTCCCAAACCAGGGGAGTTAAATTTTCCATACTCGCAGACGGTAATGGAGACGTACAAATGTCTTCCGATCTGGACATTGTCGCTGTGGGTACCTCTCCTGGTACAAACGACGAGCCAGCGCAGCATTGCCGTCCGCCTTACCGTACATGAATTGTATCTCTGCCAGCTCTTGATTTGAATACATGTCGCACAGTCTAACGCCTACACAACACTGAATGTAACCTTCGCCTCGGAATGAAGTCTCAGAGTGCCCTTAATGTCTCTTTTGACGGCAACGACCTGGGGAAAGAAAAACGTTCCGGTGAGTTTCAATGTTGTGAAGGCCATAACTCGGAAATAAAGCATTTCCAGACACATGTTGTAATGAACTATTTTGATTGTCTACATGTTGGAAATACATACCTGAAATTACGCCCCGTATTTTTTAAACACTCTGTGTTTTCAACATGCAACTTTGATTAAAAGTATATTAAATAAAGTAGCCTACAAAAATGAATAATAAAAGAAAAACTATTTTTTGTTTTAGATGAAAGAGTCCCCCAGTGCACGACATCGAATTAGCGGAATTCTTACCTTCCATATCTGTTATCTTTTGATAGAAATTTATCGAAATTCTATTTTCTGCAATTTGAATTAGCTGCGAAACGATAATAATTCAGCAGCCCGTCCCCAGGCAAAGATGATCACAGTTATAAACATCTCTGGATTTAGTACACGATGATCCGAGAAAGCGTTATATCACAATCCAGTTCTGTTTCAATCCCTTAGCAGAGACCCAACTAGCGCATGCGAGTAAGATAATCCATGGTTCGTACATGAACTGACACATGAACAGCTTGTTGGAACGAAGCTCACAATATTTGAAACCGAAGGCAACAAACTGACACATTGGTAAATGAAAACGAACCTCGTCAGTGAAACAGCTGCGACACGACATTGTCACGTACTCGCGCTATGTGCTGGCTGCTCGCTGGCCATGATCACGCGTTGTTCACAGCAATGCGTTCCAATAACTAAACGTAACTATGTAAATATTGAGAATAGGACATTTGTTTATATGACATTTTTTTCTCAAGATGTCTTCAGAAATAAGCTCCGTAAGTAGCGGTAAATCCTCATGAATCATCCTGTATATACGTGTGCAGCGACCATCCTACTGTATACTATAAGAATCTTAAAAAATGGGAGTAAGTTATTTGTGATGTGATTTATTTTATTTATTACAATACTAGCCGGGCCAGGTCGATGGCATTTAAGTGTGCTTAATTGCGACAGGCTCATGTCAGTAGATTTACTGGCATGTAAAAGAGCTCATGCGGGACAAAATTCCGGCACATGGGCGACGCTGATATAACCTCTGCAGTTGCGAGCGTCGTTAAATAAAACATAATATTTAACATTAACAATACTAATGAAACAACTAATACTGAGTAATAAAGTGCACATATGAATAATAATTGAGCTTAAAAATTATATAGTTCTCATAACAGTTCATTCCTACAGCAGTCGATAATATGGAAGCGTTGTCTCTTTATTAAAATGTGATCTTAACTTAACTATTATATCAGTCACGAGGAAACAAACAAAAACTGGAAACTAACAATAAGCGATATTAAAAAACAGGCGACATTGTAAACGAGAATAGTAAATTAAGGTCTTGAAATGTAGATAAGTATGAGAATTATATAACTGCATACATAAATAAATTTAATATATACAGAATGTAAAAGCATTACGTTGAATAAATGTGAGGAATTGTAGAAGGTGATATGGCGAACATCATTAATGTACTCGTGATCAAAAATGTGGAGTGAAGGATTCATAGCGCTATGAATGTTTGATTTTTAGTCTTGTAGTAGAAAAGTTTCCACGCAATGGGTTGATAGTACTTGTAATATATCATCTCACTGCTGCAAGTATCTCACAGATACCTACGCGCAAGAAATAACTGAAAAGAGATAGACCTACTTTGTCACTGTTCTTAGTATATATTTAACACTATAAACAATCTAGATATCAAAATTCCTTTTTTCAGGTTTTCAACCCGATAATGCCGGAGAAAGTTACGAATTCGCACATGAAGGTGACATATCTTGCACCAGAGAATGTACTAAGGACACTCTTCCTCGCCTCTGTCACTACCGATTCGTCCTTGAGAATTACAACATATTATCACTGTAAGTAAGCAATATGTGTGCTGGAAAGTGGCTTGGGTGACAGTGAATCTGAAGCTGACAAATGGGTCATCCTGTATTAGCTGTGTTAGAGCCAGGTCCCATTCTCGGACGAGTTCCAGGTCCTGGTGCCCCAAATGCTTCGTAATCAGCATCGAAGGCCCATAATAATAATAATAATAATAATAATAATAATAATAATAATAATAATACAAAGAATAATAATGTATGTGTTTAATTAACAAGTTTCAAAGATTAATTTTTTTATAAATACTCAGCACATGGATTGAAGTACCACCAATAATAATTCACGACTCAGCAATTACGTCATCACCCATAATAATAATAATAATAATAATAATAATAATAATAATAATAATAATAATAATAATAATACTGTCGTATTCTTATGAATTTAATGTTGGTAATACTGTATGGCTTAAGTAAATCCACTAATCAATTAACTAAATGTTACTTCAATATGCATTAAATTGGAGTAATAATAATAATAATAATAATAATAATAATAATAATAATGTATGTGTTTAATTTACAAGTGTGCTAGATTAATGTTTTTATAAATTACTCAGCAATTGGCTTAAAGTACAACCATTTACGCCATCGATAATTCCCTCATTCCAATTTCAATTAACACATATGCACTTGCGAATTACCAACCCTCAAAACTCCACTTCCCATTCCCCATTACTATTTATCAATTAAATTACCATTATAAACTTACATGAACGTGTTATTACGTCACCCCCCCCTTTCAACTTCAATTATATGCTTGCACTTGTGCATATCAAATTCACACCTCCTACTTTATGACGTCACACATTAGCACACATCTTATGAAGTCACACTTTAACCTTGCACTTTATGACGTGATACATTTGTCACGCCCTTTTATGACGTAACACTTTAAGCAACGCCCGCTTGTGACGTCACTTGCCAAGCCCACCTATGACGTCACTTGCCACGCCCACTTTCAACCTACCTTCCCACCTACCTAGCACCTGGAGCAGCCGTCATTTTTATTCTACTAACTTCTGGCTATTCTAAAATAAACAATCAATTTTGAAGGAAATCATGACACAGTCATCATGAAGAATATAAGGTTTATTTTTACGAGTATACAGTATAATTGGTGTGAACTGGAAAGAGGGGAGGAAACGAGTCAAAGTCAGAGGATACGAGAAGAACTGTCAGAAGAAAGTGAAATAAGAAGAGGAGTACGACATGGATGCTCTTTATCACCTACCCTTTTCAACATCTACTTGGAGGATTTAGTGAAGAACTGATTTAAGAACATGGGAAGAGTGATAGTATGAGGAAGAATAATAAAATGTATAGACTTGCTGATGATACGGCCTTGTTAGCAGAAGAGGAGATGATACTATGGGATATGCTACTAGAGCTAAATGACAGCTGTGAGCTGTATGGAATGGAGACCATGGTCATAGGAAGAAAAGTAAAGAAGGTAAACTTGCGAATTCTAAATGAGTCAGTAGAGCATGTACGCAGCTTCAAATACTTGGGTTGTACTATAAGCAGTAACATGAGCTGCTGCCAGGAAGTCAAAAGGAGAATAGCAATGGCAAAGAAAGTTTTTAATAGAATAAAAGAACGTCCCTTTAGGCACTGTTTTCATTTCACGCACTGCCAAAGAAAATGCCATATTTAGTGCACAAACACCATTCACTAATAATATAATATTAGTAAGAAGTATTCTAAGTTAAGTTGATAATAAAAAGAGTAAACTGAGAATAAAATTAATTAAAATGAAATATCACCAAATCATAAGACAAATACGTAAATGAGTAAAAAATATTATCGTAATTTGAATAGCGCATTTTACATATTTTTTTATTTTTAATTTAAATTAAAATGTTAGTATTTTTATTATCGATATAGATACTTCGAAATCATATCATACATTTTTTATCCATAGTTAAGGTTGTATTTTTCTGCCAGCAATTGTAACGCATTTCGTCCCTTCTTATAACGTTTTCTTTTGCGTGGAATAAAGTTAATAACATAGCTTAAAAAATTTGTTCCATTTGAATTTCGTTTCCGACATCGCAATGACTTCATGTTCTCCCAGTTCACCCAGCTTCTTGGCTAGTAAGTAAGAAACCTTCAACCAGACAGCGCAAAGGATAGATCCAATATTTGAAAAAGTAAACAAGCCCTAGCCTGTTCCCCTCACCTCCGCTCAATACTCCCGTATGAGTTAACCTGTATCTCTCCGACTGGGACCTCAATTTCGAAATCTAGTTATTACACAAACGAAGTATTTTTCGAAGAAATTACAAAGGAATATTTTTGTCGGCTTGTTCTTCACGTTGATATCTTACCACTCATAAGTCTCAATACCCAATAGTTGACATAAATGGGAGTCAAAATTCAGATTTTTTTAATAGCTAAACCGTTATTCAAACACCGAAATGACATTTGACATTTTTGTTACTTACAATTTGTAGATTCTGTTCCTCTGTTTTATTCTCCCGGGAAGTTATTACTCTCGTACGTTTCAGGCGATAAATTTTCTACTCATAAATAAAATCCTACTTTCCTCTATTTTATAACACATTACTCTCTCCGATAGTGTTACCAAGTTATGACACCTGAAGGGTCCACATTTACGTGTGTGAATACGAGCGATATGTTGGATTAAGTGAAACATGAAACAATGTCTTTTCGCAGAGCCTGCCAGAATTGCACGGGAAACATATCGCAGTGCTACAACCCTCAATGCGTAGCAGCAGATGGCTACAAGAGGGGTATTCTAACAGTAAACAGAATGCTACCAGGACCCTCCATACAGGTAACGTATAAAAATAACCACGACTCACGAAGGGAAATGAATTCAACAAAATTTGATTTTAGTGAATGCTGTATGGACGTACTGACGTAGCCTTGCGTCTTTCTCTCACGAGGTACAGCGGTGATTTGGAACTTGGCCGTTACACTTGTTCTCCTTTAAAAATCCCCTTGTTTTTCTGATAAGCCACATTTTATTCTTTAAATCCCCTTGTTTTCCTTGGATTCCTACTCCCGTCCTTGTCCTTCTCTTTTTCTCATTCTATTGTGCTGTTCCTTTTGTCTTCCTCTCATTCTCCTTGTTTTTTCTTTGCTGTTTTATTTATTTCCATTCTTCTCCTTGTCCCGCCTTTGGTCTCTTTATTTTTTCCCCTTATTTTAATTCTCTTCCCCATATTCTCCATGTGATGGGCAGGGCATGTAGCACGTATGGACGAATCCAGAAATGCATATAGAGTGTTAGTTGGAAGGCCAGAGGGAAAATATCTTTGGGGAGGCGGAGACGTAGATGGGAGGATAATATTAAAATTGATTTGAGGGAGGTGGGACATGATGATAGAGACTGGATTAATCTTGCACAGGATAGGGACCGATGGCGGGCTTATGCGAGGGCGGTAATGAACCTGCGGGTTCCTTGAGAGCCATTTGTAAATAAGTAAGTATATTCTCCATGTATTCCCCTTGTTTACGTTTCATCCTCCTGTTCTCCTTGTATTTCCCTGATTCGTGTTATATTACCCTTGTTCTTCTTTTATTGCATTTGTTCTCCTTATTGTTCCCTTGATATCCTCGTCTTCCCCTTGTTTTCTTTGTTTTCCTTTGTTCTCGTTCTGTTTGTATTCTCTTTGTTCTTTTTGCATTCACCTTATTCTCTTTGTCCTCTGACATATTCCCCCTCGTCTCCCTTTTATTCTCATTATCCTTTGCACTCCCTTTCTACTCCCGTTCCCTTTTATTCCCATTTTACTATTAGTATTCTCCTGATTCTTGTTGTATTTCTCTTGTTCTCCTTGTTTTCCTATTGTTTTCTTTCTTTTGCTCAATGTTTTCCTTCACTTTCGCTTGTTCTCTTCGTTCTGCTTGCATTCCCTTATTCTCTTTGTCTATTTCTTCTCATGTATTACCCTTCCTCCCCCTTTTATTGTCATTGTCCTTTGTACTCCCTCTCTTCTCCCTTCCCCTCTCTTGTTATTATGTATTCCCCTCGTTCTCATTTTATTCCCGTTTTGCTGTTTGAATTCAATTTCTTCTTGTTGTCTTTCTCTTGTTCTCTAATTTTGTCGTTTTCCTCTTATTTCAATTGTTATCCTTGTATTCCTGTTGTTCATGTACTCTAAGTAGTCCTAAATAATAATATATTTTTTTATAATTATTTATTTTGTGAGATCTTAACATTAGATAACAACTAGACAATTTTATCAATATAGAACATTTAATATTAGAGGAGAAAATTCGCTCCGGCGCCGGGGATCGAACCCGGGTCCTTGGTTCTACGTACCAAGCGCTCTGACCACTGAGCTACGCCGAATTCAATCCACAGCACCGGACCGAATTCCTCTCCTTCAATGTTTCCCTTTATGGCCTTACTCCTAGTTAGGCATATATGTTGACGTATATGTACAATGTCAACTGCCATTACACTAGGGCGCACTCAGCTGAGTGACTTATTTGGCCGGGATTCCTCAGTTACGTGCACAGTAATCTGTACAAATATATGCACTGCTAGCTGTGAGAATATTATAGATTTATTAATTTGTCCTACAGAATAATATCTGTGATATTGACAATTAATATTAGAGGAGAAAAATTCGCTCCGGCGCCGAGGATCGAACCCGGGTAGGACAAATTAATAAATCCATAATATTCTCACAGTTAGCAGTGCATGTAACTGCGGAATCCCAACCAAATAAGTCACTCAGCTGAGTGCGCCCCTAGTGTAATGGCAGTTGACAATGTACATAAACGTCAACATATATGCCTAACTAGGAGTAAGGCCACGAAGGGAAACACTGAAGGAGAGGAATTCGGTCCGGTGCTGTGGATTGAATTCGGACCCGGGTTCGATCCCCGGCGCCGGAGCGAATTTTTCTCCTCTAATATTAATTGTCAATATCACAGATATTATTCTGTAGGACAAATTAATAAATCCATAATAATATAGAACATGTTTGCTGCAGGTGTGTTACGGAGACAAGATTGTGGTGGACGTTAAAAATAAAATGCCCTCCCAATCTACGACCATTCACTGGCACGGGATATTTCAGAGAGGAACACCTTTCTACGATGGAATGCCAATGATTACGCAATGCCCCATAGTCGGAGGAACCACCTTCAGATATCAGTTCTATGCTAACCAGCCTGGAACCTTTTACTGGCACTCCCACGACGGTGAGATTCCTAAATTAATCAAGCGACCAAAAATATATACTGTTAGGCCTAAGTACAGGAACATCACTTTATTTTTACTTCAATTTTTATTGTACCCGAGTTTTGGAATGTACTTCACTCCCATACCACGTAAGGTACTCTTTTATAAAGTAGATACAGAATTATTTCAACATGAGTTACTAGCACGAAGGACGAAACTGGTAATTGGAATTAGGTACAATAATCTATAGTGCGATAATATGCATAAAAGAACGGAAGCCTGTATCGAAATGAACGGCCACAATTTTCAAAAATGTTTTTTAAATATCCATATTATGACTATTTTTCAATTTAACTTCATTCTCTATATTGTACGCTAATGTGCTGTAACAGTATAATACTGGGAGTTCATTTCAGAGTGTGTCATGACATCTGTCATGACGTCACTGTTGTGAGTCAGCGTTTTGAAGCCAGTTTCAGCTTTTATGTCAGAGAAGCTGCCTATTAATCAAGGCGTTCAATCTGAACTTGAAAACGTGTACGGTAAAACTTGAACGTCGTAGCAACAGATGGCGGTCTGTACGGTCTGTGTGCAGAGTCCGTATATATACCAGAGTAGCGCAATCACCGAGTCGGCCGCCATTGTCATTCCTTTTCAACACGCTAGGGATAGGAATATTTAAAGTAAAACTCAGATATTTTTAATTTGAAGGGCAAAAACTTCTAAAGGATCTTCTTAAATTTTAGAACATTATTGTCAGTCAACATACTAATGTATAAAAACTTTATTTAATAATTATTACAGCATAAATATACATTTTAAATGTTCAAAACACTCCTTCATAAACGTCACAGTTATAGGTATTACAGCAGCATGAACTTAATAAATTACAAGTAACAAATGAAAACAACAATGTTGCAAATAAAATAACAATAAATCTAAACATTTCAAACTGCATTCCTCGTGGAAACTCTCCGGCTTCCGCATGTAAGGGGACACTATACTGAAATTTCTCATTCATTAGTTTTAAGAGTTCACAACAGTGAAATCAATAACTACCATACTTACGAAGCTAGAGTCACCAAATTTTGAACACTGGTATATCTGCTTAATAGTGACAAGTGTACAAAATTGCATCCGCCTATGATACGTGGTTTGCATTTTATGAGTTATTTTATTAAAATATTGAACCGCTTTATATAAAAAGTCGCTTGCACTACAATTGACATTATTCTTAAGTGATTTCCACTTACATGGCTCCTTACATACATGGAATCAAAGCTTACTATAAGGTTTTGCTGTAAAATTAATAAGTAAATTACTAGAAATTTGTATTATAAAAAATAGAAAAATTATTAGTCATAAAAATTCCTAGTAATTTACCCATTCGCTGAACAGAAAATTCCAATAGTAATGTTTGTTCCAATATATATAAAGAATCATATAAGTGAATATTAATTTAAAATAATGTAAATTGTGACGCAAGGGACTTTTTGCATTAAGCAATACACTATATAATTAAGTTATTAATAAAATGCAAACCACTGATCATAGAGAGAGACGAAATTTTATACATGTGTTATTATCAACCAGATATAGGCTACTAGTGACAAACATTGTATGAGTTTAGCTTTAAAAATAAGGAAGTCAGTAATTTCAGTATAATGTCCCCAAGGATACACTGATGTGAGATTTTGTCATTTTTGAAAAAAAAAAATATCTTTAAAAATTCATTTATGCTCTAAAGATGCCCTCTGCCAATTTTCAAGACCATACGACCAGTCTATCAGCTGTTTAGGGTCACATTTTTAAAAGGCTGCGGGCTCTGACTGTTAATTTAAATTCTTCGTCCACGCCCTCCACTCTGAATTCTGCGACCATTTTGGAAATTACGCTATATTTCATAAATTATTTATTATATTACATTTCCGATTGAGCCAGTGTAGCTTCTCGACTTCTCGAAATATTTCTTCATAGAATCCTACAGGTGTTAGACCTACTTCAAAGGCTGCTTTCCTTTAAAAGATATTCAGTTACAAAGGAGAGCACAACTCTTATCTAAAGAAAAATTCAACTTGTTGCTAGTAGCCATAACAACGTGTTTTTCATGCTTGGTTTTTGTTTGTGATACAAGAAATATTTGCAAGTTTCTAACAGTTTTATTGTTAGTGTTATAATAGTGTCTACAGTCCATAGTGATTTGTAAATAATATTTATCTATTATAGTGTTTTCATAAGATTCCATAATTTTTTTAGTCATCTTTATTTACTAGTGTAAGTTAGGTGTGCACAGCGTGGTAGTGTATATAAGGATAAGTTCTGTATACAATATGCTAGTTCTATATGTTTCAAAATGCTTAGAAAATAAAAAAGACAGATACCTGGTTCATTATTATTATCCCAAGCTTTTTGAAGTCAATTTTCTTCACTTTAATTTTTTGTAAATTTTGCATTGATAAAAATGCTACTCTTTCTACACATTCTATACTACATGCATGATTTTTTGTAGAGGTTTTTGAATATTTTCTTAACAAAACTTACTATCAGTATTATACCTAACACTCTTTCTTTTTTGTTTTTGTTTAGTCAACTGTCCGAAGACAGGTTTGAACCTCATAAGTACCACCAATAAGGCATCACTCATGAGACAACTACGCCAGGAGATAATGGGGTAGGGTGGAAAGTTTCTTTCTACCTCCAATGCATACTTCGCCGATTAGCTACATATTCCACTAATCAGACTTCAGATGCTTACAAACAATTGTCCTTTCTCTGACACATATCGTTAAGTGAGATTACTGCCTGATTATATATATGCATATCAGCCAGAAGAAGTATTTTTTAATATTAATTTTTTACGCTCGAGTTGAATTTTATTGTTTTTACACTTTTAGTGCATTAAATATTTTTAATTTTTTTAGTAAAATAAAGATGAAAATTGTATAGTAACTTTCGTTTCTGAAGGTCTGACACTTATGTAGACAAAAATTCTGGCCAAAATAGTAGCAATTTTTGAAAACCTAAATTTACACAATTTAAAATTACAAATTGAAAGTACAAAATTTCATAGATCTACTTAGAATAGTTTAGAAAATTGAGTTTTCACATCAGACTAATCTTAATAGGGTTTCTAGTTCTTACGGTCTTTGTATTTTCCAATCGAGCCAAACAATACAATCTTGTCTTAAGAATGAATTCAGAACTTCACAAATATATCATGTCATTCTTGCAAATAGCAAATATGATTGAATTCAGAAATACTTGTTTTGAAAGGGAGAAGATGGTAAAAATTTGACACTGATCCTCATTCGTGCGTGATTTTCATTTGTTTTATGTAGAAATATCATTGGTGAAACAACTTAAATTCTAGATTATTTTTATAAAAATATTTTGGGGCCCAAATTTTGAAAAAATAAATATCAAAATACAGTCATTCATTAATCTCACAATATATGCTCGTTTAGGTAGCGGATCGTTCCTTTTTATATTTATAGTCACTTCTTTCCTTTTTCCTTATTTTTTTCACCTTGTCACAGAGAAAACAAATGTGCGCTTTTTTCAGTTCTCTGTGACAGTTCTGAACACAGCAGCATTGCATTTTTTCGCATTTAAATTACATTCTTCCCCCCTACAACTGTATACTGCATAGCGCGCGCTGGACTAACAATGGCGGATTTGTCGGCATTTGCCGACTCAAACGATTGCGGTACTCTGGATATCCACGGACTCTCTCTGTGTGCTACCATAACCTCTTTCGAACTGTGTATTGCGCGGGCAAGTCGTACGCAAAGACGTTATACTAGTATACTAGACTCACACAGAGCGCTGGTGTGCTGTCCAAAATTGAAGCCAGTCTGCGCATGTTTACGCCGCCATGCTACTGGTAGAAATAGAGCGGTAAACACGATTGTCATACTTGTCCTTTGTTTTGTCTCGGGTGTTTTTAGTGAACAGTGTGAAAGTAATGGCAATAGAATTTTGAAAGATGATATATTATCGCCGCGGACTCATGCTTAACATGTCGGCATCATACAATTACGTGCAGTGTGCTTTTAAAACATAATTTTGCCGCCCGATTGTTGCTCTGTAGGTTTCACTCTAAGCGTCACGTTGTCACGTCTACTTCCTCGATAAGAATAAGCACTAGTTTGTTATGTTGGCTTTCTTAACTCTTAATAATAACTCTTTAATAATAATTTTTAATCACATACCTTAATATTCGTCCTCAGCACAAGACATTGCAACCTCGGTTTTAGTCCACGTGGATTAGACAAGTAAGTGTCATTTAATAATGGAAGAAATTGAAAACAATAATAATATTAAATTTCAAAGACCTGCCGAATGTTAGTGCATGAGGCCGCTCAGACCTGCCGAATGTTAACCATGAGAGCGTGGCGATAATACCATCCCTGTTTAATTTTCCAAGCCATTTGCAAAAGGTACGATATAATATTATCTCTGTTGTTACAATATTAATATAATTAAAATCAATCAGTAGTTTACGACAATAAAGAATACTTATTAGAATGTAGAGAAATCACACTGAGTGAATTATTTAGACTTACACATCATATGTTAAAACATTAGTGGAAAGATAAATTTTTGTTTTTATCATGTAAATGAATTTATCTGCAAGATTATAAACTTTCATTCAAGATCCATATATGGATAAATAAATATACAGATAATAAATGAATGAATAAATAAATAAATAAATAAACAAAGAAACAAACAAAGAAACAAACAAACAAACAAATAAATAAATAAAGAAATAAATAAATAGCTATAATAGCTAAGTCTTCTTTGTGAACTTATGATTCAGAATTCACCTATAAATAACTCTTTTACATTTTGCCGGACATATATTTTATTAACAAAAGCAAGGAATGACATCTTATTGATATTACATATGTGCATAATAATTATGTACCATCACTCCGCAAGCAATGATAATATATCTATTTTATTTATTTAAAATAAAAATACAATACGTAAAAATCCACACATAAAAATGTGTTTTTTTCTTGCATAAAGTCATTGTTTAGTTTTTAGGTCTTCAAATTACCTATTGTTTGCAATGTATTAGGTACAGATACTTTTTATAATTGATAGCATTCCCTTTATTAATTTAAGATTTTTTAAAATAATTTATTGATCGATCAGTGCATTTAGCGCTATACATATCAATTGAAGAATGAATTCAATGTAATTTGGCTACCTTCGCACATTATATTTTGCCAGATTACCTATGTCCAGTGGTCTAGAAGTATCGGTAATATAATTTTCGATTCTCTAAAACTTAACAACAAGTCTATACTGATTATCACATATTTATTTCACTTAAGAATTTGATTATAATAAGAACTTGTGTAATCAAGGTGCATATATTTATGTCTTGTGATCTAAGAGTAATGTATGTTAATATAATTTTATATTCTCTGAAACCTAACAATTTGCTGATTATTGTAAAATTATACAAGCTATAATGTGTATTGTGTAGGCCTATTTATGGATGTATGAGCATGTTTTCTATAAATTGCTGCGTACGTATTTGCTTTTCTTTAATGTTCTAAAGCATATCAATGAAACTTTAAATATGTTTATTTCGTCCTAATTTTACGTTAAATGTCGAAAATGACCATAATCTGTCAATTTTAGATCATCACAGCGTTAATTTGCGTGATTTACGTATTGCTATTATGCGTCTGCTCTCCAACAATATGGCGGCAAGCGCAGCGTTCAATTTGCCCCGGTTTGCTCGTTTCGCGCAGCCGAGACTGTAGGGGCTTGGTCGTACGCAGGGTATTTGTTATCATCTGTTGCATACCGCAACATTCCACAACACAAATCAAATGCTCCGTGTCCATGTTGACCGCCCAAGTTAATGTCAACAAATACGTAAGTAATCGTCTTAACCCTTTCGCCATATCCCGACAGTAAGAAAAAAACTCACCTCAGTACGTGTTTCCAAACAGTTCACATTCCTGCCACTACCGGCGTTACCGGACGTATCGGTACGTACTTCCAGAGTCCGTAGGTATCCACGGACTCTGCGTACTTCAGAATGAACGCCGTACTTTCTAGGCAACTTCTCTCGCATTTAGGTAATACGCCTCTGCGGAAGTGTAGGAAGATTGAATTCTCTAGGCTCATCGGCTAGCCACATGACGGCATACAGCGAGCCATGACACACTTTGAACTGAATACGCAGTATATACTGCATAATGAATACGTCCGAATGGATAGCACAGTTCGTGAGTAAAAACACTTATCATTAATAATGTACTGTATTTTGATTAGAAACCCTAATGAAAATTACCAAACTCAAAATCGTGATATTTCCTAGTTTACGTAAATGGATTAACCACTTTACTTCCCTCCTATATCTAGTAAAGTGATTTGTTTGTATTTTACGCCAGTATCATCAAACTCCCGTCGTGGGAGGGGGTAACAAACAGTGTTTCCGGTTCTCAACCATTAATTCAAAGGTATAGCCAGGTTAACTTTAGAAATATTAGTAAAAATAAAATGATGTCCCGGTACAACTAGAATTGTAATATATATCTACTATGAAATACGGTTAATAAAATAGTTAACTAAAGTCACGCATTACATAATCCATATCTTGACATTACAAAGAGTAGGTATGCTATATCTGAAGTAAAGCTTCAAAGATTACAAGTGCCTGGTTATACATTACTTTTTACACAAGAAATCTCTGGAGCTCGTCTTCTACATGAAATGTGTTTCCTCCACAATCTTAGGAGAATAAATAATAAACTGCAGAATATCTAAATAACTTCGCAATATACACGGTATTCGCCATAGATTACAAGACATTCCTTACAGTTAGAGAAACCTCGGTAAAAACCTAACATGTGAGAGACTTACAAGACATCACAAACTTCGTCTTATTTTACATGAAAAAGTAATCGCAATATCTATTCTAAATGCTTTAAGCGGTTAAAACATGAAGGGATGGGAATGGAGGACAAAATATTTTTATAACAAGATGAAACAAACGTGACAGGCTTCCTCCTGCAAAGCGAATATCGAACTTCGCCATAATCTAAAATTTGAATAGAAAATTGCACCGTAATGCACGACGCTAAACTTCCATCATCCTTGTAGTCACACATCTATTGTTATCGAGCAATTGTAATTTATTTGAATGTTATGTGAAGAATATATTTATAGCACTTTTTATCGGTAATTGGTATAGTAATCACTGTCATGTATTTTCTAAAACAGAATATGATTTACCTGTTTATACATAATACTTCTATGGATGTTTAATCATATTTAATTAATAAAAATTATCTGTCTACTTATCTAAATAAAAATTCACATAATATTTGTTCTAAAATCCTTACGCAGCAAAAAGCATAAAGTGAGGGGAGGGTAGAACGGCCAGCGAATTGGAAGGGGCAAGTTTGAGCGAGCTAGACAGATCCATTTATTCTTCAAAGCAGACTTCGGTTCTTATCACTCTCGACAAACTTCTACCGGATATGCCTCCTAAAATGCACGACACTAGACAAACTACTAAAAAACTAGATCAGATGCACCAGACCTCAGCATTTGAACTCCGGACTTTCTTTCGAATACAAGTGCAGTGTTCATGAACAGTAATATCACTAGAGGTTTTGATTTATCTGGAGAAAATCAAAACTCGAGTGGTATTTAATTGGCTATTACACGATTAGAAGAAAGTATATAAATATTAGAAGTAATGAAGTACTCCAATACAATAAAATATTAATTGGCTTACGAAAATACAACTGTCTTCAAATGTATTATTGTACCATCTCAACATTACGCTAGATGGCAGTAATGTTTTATGATTATGTTTTCTTGTTATCAGTTGTGCCAACTATGGAATCTTCATTGAACTCTGTGGACGGTTACTAGTCAAGATGGCTTTGTTCATCCAGTTTCATTTTTATTAAAACATTTGTATTCCACTTCAATCATCCGGATCCCAGTAATCAACGTCACTTGACAGATGATTTTCAATAAATCTTAGTAATAAACAATCTCTGATACGTGACTATCCATAATGTCATATAACAGAAGCTATAACAAACATATCCTAAATAATATAAACAAGTGTTAGAAAAGTTTTAATTAGGGATGATGCAATAAACAAGAAACGTTTTAATTAATGATGATGAAATAAAAAATAAACATGAATAACTTTATAAGAAACAATTATTGAAAGTACAATTTTCAAATTTGAATGTTTTAGTGGTTGGTGGTTCAGTTGATGTTATATTGGACGTGTGCGTAAAAGAAGTGAACTCATTGATGTACATGGTGTATCCCTCTACTTATTCAGGATTTCCGAATAGTGCTCTTCATATATGACCAGTGATCTTTATTAATTCTTGTTCTTGAATGACAATGCGAGTCATATTTGAAAGTGCTGTATTTGTAATTTTCTGTTTTTTGACGTCCAGACCAGTGCAATTTGAAATGTTGGCAAACAAAGAAACAAATGCTAGGGTAGTGATAAAAATAAACAAATGCTTGGGACGCGATAAAATTAAATAAATGCTAGGGACGCGATAAAAGATTGGTTGAAAGACGTCCTTTCGTACCGTTTTAATGGTCAAAAGTAGTCTAACTTAGTAAAAGTGTGATTGTCGCTGAGACTCGTCACTAGGTTATCTTTGTGTTTGAACTTTTATTCCTACGCTATTTTCTATAATTGCAAATATTAGTGGTTTACAGGCCTGTATCTTCAAATTTGATATATTCAGGTATTCAGAAGTCCGACGGGCTGCAAGGAGTCTAGTTGTGAGGCGGCCCCGGGATCATGAACCGAACGCCCAGCTCTACGACTACGATCTGCCCGCTCATGTGATCATGATCAGCGATTGGTCCCACAGGCCTGCCATCGATCACTTCCCCGGACTGGTAGTGCCGGTTACTGATACTTACGGAGTGTTCTTCTTGATCAACGGCAGAGGCCGTTACACAGTATGTCCACACAACTACTATATTCAGCCGTAAATCTTGTGGGCTTCTCTTGATTTTCGATGACCGGTTTCCGGCATGAGTGCTAAAACATAAGCTTACTTTGTTTCATTGTACGCCATATACAGAGTGGACCGTAAATAATGTCAGTAATTTCATTCTGAAAAGGAATTTTAAAATGTTACATTAGTTCGGATCAAATTTCTGCACATTTAAAGGTCAAAACTAAAATCCTTTCAATTATTTATTATCGTAATACATAAATCTCTTAAATTGATTGTTAATATTGGGAATTAAATCAATGGCTTTCCCTAAACAAGCTATTAAATGTTTCACACAAAATAATTTATTTCTTCAAAAAACAGCAAAAATTGTATTCAAATCTTTTGTTTGAAATATATCAAATGAAAAAATGAAATTGCATTACTTATAGTTCATCCTGTATGTTATGTAGCTACAGTCTAATCCGTTTGGGTAATGATAATATTAATTTATTATTATAAAGCTATTACGATAATACGAAAAATTTCTTGCTGGTTATATTATGATTAAAAGATGGGAGTTTTTAATTTTGACAATCAACAATGCATAATCTCAAAGGACAAATGAAAATCGTACAGTATATAATTAAGATGGCTACTACAAATCAACAGCGGGCACATTGTGTTCTTTGGTATGCTAGATTTGAGAGTGTTAAAAGAGTTCAAAGGGAATTTTGACGTGAGTATGGTGTGCGTAATATACCTAAATACGATTCCATAATGATGTGATATCGAACATTTGTAGAAACAGGTCCTGTGTTAAAATAACACGCAGGAGCTCGCAGGCGAAACCCAGTACGAGAAGCAGCTCTCTCTTGGCTTGGTCCCCACACTCCCCAGATCTAACCTCTTCTGACTTCTTCGTATGGGATTTTGTTAAAGACATTGTCTATCCATAGAAACAAAGGAACATTGATCATCTGAGGATAAAAATCAACACATCACCCCTCTTATGTTACAACAGACATGGGCTGAATTGCATCACCGTTATGAGTTGTGCAGGGTGCGCAATGGGGGTCATGCCGAGCTCTGAGGAATCTCCCATCTTTCAGTGTTGTATACAGAAAGTTGCCATAAATAAAGTTCAGTAGTAAATGTTTTACGATATTTTCATTTTATCCATACCCAAACGGATAACCCTGTAGTTTAAAAATGATTCGCTGTAAGTTATCTTCTGCATTAGCTATTACAATTTCACTTTTATGTGTAAAATATTTGTTTAAGGATCCCGTTGAGGGCAACACCAGTACTCCGTACTCCGTTTTCCGCGTGCATCCGGGCAAGAGGTACAGATTTCGAGTGATCGGCGCCACATGCGTTCACTGTCCCGCCTTGTTGAGCATCGACGGTCACAACCTCACCGTAATCGATACCGACGGCAATTCTGTCAAGCCGGTCGAAGTGCAGGCATTGCACATACATCCAGGTAACTAACGATATGCACGCATTTACACCAATTATCCTTGCTCTGTCTCATAAACGGCAAGGTTTATATTAATTTTGAAATGAATAATTTCAAGGGAAAAATTGTTTCGTGGCCGGGTATCGATCCCGGGACCTCGGGCTCTGCCAAATGAGCTACCCGGGAACTCACCGTCTGAACTTCTCCCTTTATATCCACACAACTCGCTTGGGCTGACGAAGCGCCAGAGACCCACATCGAGTGCACACAATCTCTGTGTGACTTGGAATTGTGGTTTTCTGTTAACGTTCACAGTGACGTATATATTATGCAAAACTAGTCTTTCAGGTAAAGCTCCCTGTAAAGCAGATTTGAATAATTTCAAGGAAAAAAATGTTCCGGGGACGGGTATCGATCCCGGGACCTCTGGTTGAACGTACCAGCGCTCTGCCAACTGAGCTACCCGGGAACTCACCGTCTCAACTTCTCCCTTTATATTCACACAACTCGCGTGGGCTGACGAAGCGCAAGAGACCCACATCGAGTGCACACAATCTCTGGCCCGGCCCCGGAACAATTTTTCCCTTAAAATTATTCAAATCTGCTTTACAGGGAGCTTCACCTGAAAGACTATATATGCATAATATATACGTCACTGTGTACGTTAACAGAAAACCACAATTCCAAGTCACACAGATATAATAATGAAAAATCTTGTAGGCTATATCTATAAAAATAAGTCAACCATACATTAACAAACTTTGTCTATCTATGGAAATAACCAAACAATAATAATGAACAATCTTAACCAAACAATAAATGAACAATCTTTGTCTATAAATGAACAACTATTGTTTAAGTACAAATCTAATAAGCTTCAGAATATGGCCGTTATGAATTTATATAGACATACTGTGACGAAAATGTAAAGTGTGACAAAACATACCTATGACGAAAAAAGTGCCTACTCTAAGGACTCCTAGCACAGAGAAGATTCAGGGTATCTGAAGAGAAGAGATGTTGATTATCAATGCTGACGATTATCTTAATAGCAATTGCATAAGCGAAGGACGTATTCACGCATAAAATTTGCGGTTGAGTTTCCAATACAGCCTACCTCGACGTTTAGTGGAGAAATGAAATTGAAAGGGGGATTTGTGCCCATATGTCCCTTAATGAGAGCCGCCATTGGTTTCAACATGAGTTCTCTAACATAAGTACTGTATTAATTATTATACCTTTTAAAGGCTGAATTAATCCGCAGGTGAACGATATGACTTCGTCCTGAATGCTACAAATGAGGTGAACTCTTACTGGATACGAGTTAAGGGAATGGGCAAGTGTGCCCCTGACGAGACTGCTCAACAAAGGGCTGTGCTGCAGTACCAAGGAGCGGAGGAAACTGAACCCAGCGAACATGAATTCAAGGATGAGGATGAAAAACTATCGCCAGATGTCACGGTAAGAAAAAAAAATCTACATACATACATACATACATACATACATACATACATACATACATACATACATATACATAGTCC
>JAJSOF020000031.1:67891758-67939752 GCA_025594305.2 Periplaneta americana
TCACTTTTTGTTTATCTAATAATGTGAGGCCTACAACACTTCGAAGAAATTTCATTTCGCTGCTTTCTAATTTTCTCTTGTTATTTCTGTTTAGTGACCAATTTTCGCAGCCATAGGTGAGTAATGGGACTGCAAGTGTTTTATAAAATTTTAGTTGTGTTTCAAGTAACGTTTTATTTTTTAGTGTTCTTATAATTGTTCCACACATTCTTTGAAATCTATTTATTTTTATATCCACAGCTTGTTCTTTTAAATATGTAATAGTACAGCCTAAGTATTTAAAAAATTATACCTGTTCTATAATTTATTTTATGCTCGACCATGCCGAAATGTAGTATTTATACACCTGGTAGCAGACCTTTAATGCATGTCATTAAAGTACACCTACTCATTAAAGGTCAGGTCTTTCAGCCAATGACGACTCAGGTTGCAACTGTTGAGCCAATGACAGGTCAACGTTCTACCGTTATAAAACCGCAAGTATCGATTATTCTCGGATATGCAATCGAAAGAGAATTAGCGAAAAGTCACGGAGGCTGGATATCCAATACTGTCGCAGAAGTTTATGTTCTGTTACTATAATAATTAGCGTTAATTGTAAATAATATTCAAATAAATTCAATTTGTCGTCTCGTTTTTCAATGTCTAATTTTATTTCAATGTTATCTCTGTAGGTTCTTATGGCCTAGCAAGGTCAATGTGCACATCCGTTCCTCGGAAAAAATCAATACTTTCGCGTCTGCGCACATCTCACAACATATGGGACATTGCTCTAGGTCAGATACAATAAAATTAATAATATCAAGTTAGAAATATGGTCGAGCATAAAAAGTCGTATGAAACTCGCCTATAATGGTAATTAAGAAGCTCGTATGAAAATTATGAAACTCGCTTGCGCTCTTAATTACCTTCATTATAGGCTCGTTGCATAATGTACTATATCTATGACGATTTTACATCTTAAATGATCTGGTCCCAAAAATGCCATAGTTTTCGTTTTTCTATTAGAAATTTTTAGATTATAATTAATCATACATGTTTGTAGTTTGTAGACAGCACGTTGTAGGTCGCTTTCTGACATTGCAAAAATAATTTGATCGTCAGCAAACAACATGGTGTTAATAAACAGATTATTTATCTTTAGTCCAATTGTAAGATTTCTTTGCCATTCATCTATGGCTACGTCGATATATAAGTTAAATAATGCTGGCGATAATGGGCAGCCTTGTTTGACGCCCTGATTGACCTTAGCTTTCGTACTTGTTTCTGTAATGTTGTTAATGAGTATTTCTGTATTATTATACATACTCTGAATTACTCGTATCAGATGGATAGAATAGCTCTTATCATACATAATTTATTTATTTATTTAAATTCACATATACAGAATAAAGAAATATAATTACAAAAACAAACAAAGAGAAATACAAATAAAATAATACAAGCAATATAAAAAGAAGATACAGTAAGTTATTAACAAAATTTGAGACCGAATGAGCAGCGCTCGTGATCGGTCGCAGTTCAGATATAATATTAAAATAAAAATAATAATATAAAATAAATAAGTAAAATAAAATAGGAACTAAAATATAATTACAGCGGCAATGGAATTATATAATATAATATTAACACTAGAGAAGAATAATATCGCACGTGAAAAGTAGGATTAATATATATTTCAAAATTATAGAATACAAATATAATATAGGTTGATTAATTCATACACATAGGCTATAAATTTATTTAATCAAATTGAAGATATTAACACGTTTCTAATTTTCTTGTTATATGTTAGTGGGTTACATGTTAGAAGTTCTGGGTGTAATTTAGTTAAAGCATTGTACAACCGAGGGCCAAAATTTATGCTATGCTTTAGACCAGCAGATGTGAGACATTTAGGTTCTACTAATGTTGAATTAATATTTCGTCTTGTGTCATAATTGTGTGTCTGTAATACAAAATTATTAAGATTTTTATGATAAAATTTTAACAGCGTATACTTATAAATTTGTTCAATATTAAATACATTAAATTCAGAATAAATTAATTTAGTTGGATAATCGAAACGTTTCTTCAAACAAATTTTAATTATTCGTTTTTATAGTAAATTTAACGGACTAAGATTAATTTTTGTACTTCCACCCCAAACAATTATACCAAATTGAATGATAGACTGAATAATGGCCAAATAAACATTTCGTAGAACTCTAATAGGTAAGTAGCATCGAAGATTAACGAATTTATAAATTGTTTTACGAAGCCTCTTTCCCATAATTTATCACGTTTTACCCTATCAAAAGCTTTTCCGTAGTCCACAAACATCATATATGCTGGCAGATTGAATTCCCTTCTCTTTTTAATAATCTACTGTGCAACATATACACAGTCGGAGCATCAACGTCCTTTTCGGAAACCACATCTTTATGTGTACCTTAATTCACACAGATTTCAATACCAAATAAAAGTGTTACAAATAGACCACGGGACTTCATGTATTATAAAACCCCATAATATGCATTGAAGTATGCCAGGCATGTTCAGCGCTGGCAATTCTGCTTTTAAACGAAGCGTAAGAGTGACTTAGGCTTGAAAGATATTTTATGCTCGACCATGCCGAAATGTACTAATTATACACCTGGTAGCAGTCCTTTAATGCATGTCATTAAAATACACCTATTCATTAAAGTTCAGGTTTTCGATTATTCTCGAATATCCAATCGAAAGACAAATATCGAAACGTCACGGAGGCTGGAAATCCAATACTGTCGTAGAAGGTTATGTTCTGTTACTACAATAATTAGCATTAAATGTAAATAATATTCAAATAAATTCAATTTGTCATCTCGTTTTTCAATGTCGAATTCAATTTCAAGGTTATATCAAGATTAATGTTTATCTTACTCTCTAGATTATATCAAGATCGTCGAAAAAATCATTCGTTTCTCGGACGTAAAAATAACAATACTTTGCGCGTCTGCGCACATCTCTTGCAATTTATGACGCTTGCGGCTAAACATTGCACTACCATTATAGGCTCGTTGCACGTCACTAACAATAACGCTGAACATTCCTGAATGCTTATGAATAATTTCTAATATTATTTATGAAAATAAATGAGACAGTTAGAAAATATGTTATATCAAGAGCATAAATATCAAGGTCGTCGACATTCGTTTCCCGGAAAAATCAACACTTTCGAAACTTATGCCTATAATGAATACTTATGAATAATATGGTCGAATTAAAAAGACGCTTGCGCTCGTTTCATAAACATCCTCGCGTCTTAATTACTACCATTATAGGCTCGTTGCATAATGTACTATTACGTCACTGTTGCACCTCGTTTAAAACTATAAATTCCAACGCTGAACATTCCTGAACTATGCAGTAAAAAGAGTCGAAATATGCGCTGAAAATTGAAGTTTACTAATATTATTTATGAAAATAAATGAGACAATACTTGCCACCAAATCATCACAACTTTTACAAAATTATTTTATACATGTACTAATTGCTAATTTTACATATATATTTTAATTGGCAACTTTTAGAATTTTTAGCACTTTTTTAAGGTTCTTAGCCTTTCGCGTAATTATTTTAGCACTAAAAACCAAAGAATTCTCCACATTCTCTACTGTGAAAATCAAGCTTTGACTTTGCAACCACATGTCATGATGTTCTCTTGTTTTGCAAATTGTCAAAACCAGTTAATTTCTAAACATGGCCCACATTCATAATAACATTACACTAATCCAATTTCATTCTTGTTAGAAGATTTAAAACCATCTTCTCATACTTAGGAAATTGTTCGAATACACAGGCCAAATGGCTAACAAATTCATGTCCGTTATAAAATTAATACAAACATTTGAAGAGCACAGGAAAAGAATGTGCTTTGGCCACTTTTTTTCAAAAATGAGTTATGCATGCTATGTGATGTAGGATTCCATGTAGTTTAAAGCTATTAATCGACCAATGTGATAATGTGAATAGTGCAAGTGCTACAGCAGATTTTAGATTTGGCTACAGGGAAAGAATGTGCTAAATGCTCTCACTACAGGGAAATAATGTGCTTTGTCCACTGTTTGTATGATTTAATTTTTAGTTTCCTCATGGATTGGCATGCATGTTAAAGCAAGAAGAAGGGAATTGGAGCGAAAAAATAATATTCCATTGTTGTGCATTATTGTTATAATGAGAAAATTCATTATTGCTGCATAAACTCCATGTACAAGCATAATTCCTTTTAGTTTGAGAAATTCAGTTCAGCAGTATAGGTGTTGTAAACTTTTCACTAAAGTTTTAATATTATTATTAAATAATATTATATTATTGAATGATGAGTACTTCAACTTCTAACAGTGTTAAGAAAAGGCAAGTACGAGGCAGAATGACTGCAGTCATGAAGAAATTAAGGGTTCAATCACATGAAGTAGGAGAAGACTGCAACTGTAAGTTAAAGTGTTTTGAGAAAGTAAGTGCTGAAGAAAGATCAAGTATTATACGGAAATTTAATGATTTAGATGACTGGAATCAACAATCATTACATCTGACCGGCCTCATTACAACAACTCCAGTTTATCGAAGGCGATCAAGAAAGAATGAAGATGAAGCACAGTTTCGAGAGTGTAATTTCAACTACAGAGTGGGAGTGAAACGTGAGGACATTGTACATGAAATACAGATATGCAGAAAAGCGTTCATATCAGTACATGGAATAACAAGGCGACGATTAATGACAGTTCAAAAATTTATGAAATCTGGTGTGTCCCCTCGTGATGGAAGTGGTCAGCATGGAAACAGACCATGGAAAATTAAGGAAGAAGTAGGAAAGGCAATCTATGATCATATTAATTCGTTTAAAGGTAGATCAAGTCATTACAGCAACGAAAAGACCAAGAAATTGTATCTCCCAGAAGAACTATCAGTGAAAAAGATGTATGAAATGTTCAAGAAAAAATACCAAAATTTAGTAATTTCATATGAAACATATAGAACAGTTTTCAACACCAAATTCAATATAGCGTTTGGATATCCAAGGAATGATACATGCTCAGCCTGTGATAAGTACACAGCTGAGATGAAAGTGCTGAATGCAAGATTGTCTGAAAATAATTTAGATGGCGACATGAAGAAACAAGTTTTGGAAGAAATTAATACGATCACTAATAACAACTTGATCCATAAACTCAAAGCTGAAACATTTTATACCAGAAAGAGGAACGCTCGTTTAAGAAGTCGGAAGTCTGAAGAAACAGAAGCAATTTGCATGGACTATCAAAAAAATATATGCTTACCGAACATTAGTACCAATGATGTCTATTACAGAAGGCAATTATCTCTTTACTCTTTCAATATTCATCAACTTTCAGATGAAACTTCAGTGTTTTATACTTATACTGAAGATATTGGTAGAAAAGGAGCCAATGAAGTCGTATCCTTTTTAAATCACTTTGTGACAGAAATAATGGACAAGAAAGTCAGACATCTTGAAATTTTTTGTGATTCATGTTCAGGCCAGAACAAGAATTATACTGTTCTGAGGTATCTTAATTATCTTGTGAATGAACTGAAACTTCTGGACACAGTGAAAGTAACTTTTCCCATTAGGGGACACTCGTTTATGGAATGTGATAAAAATATGGGACTGATTAATACAAAAGAAATAGCAGAACTCCCAATGGATTGGGTGCGGATCGTGGTACAAGCTCGATGTAAACCTAAACCTTTTGATGTTGTGGTGGTCAATCAAGATATGATCGGAAGTTGGGAGTCATTTCTGCAGAAGAAATATTTGAGGAAATGTCCATTTCTTACAAGGCCCATCAGAGAAGCAATCATCACAAAAGAACACCCCTGCCTCATTCAACATCGAAATACGTATAATGGAGCTTGGATTTCATCGGTGGTGAGAGCTTCACTGCGACATCCAGAGCAGCAGTCTGAAGAATACCCATGTCCTGCTTACAGAGGTAAAATACAAATTATTTTGAATAATTTATTTTATATCGGCTAATAATTTAAATATCACTAACATTATTTCTAATAACAAAACTTCTTTACAGGTCCTCTAGTAATATCGAAGGAAAAGTATCAGGACCTCCAGATTTTGAAGGAGTTTTGCGGACACGAAGCTGGAGTGTTTTACAGCAACCTTCCACACTAGGCTGAGATGTGCATTTTGGGGCAATATGATCTTTATTATTATTAGGTCCTGTGCATTTTGGAACAAAAGTGATCATTATTATTAAGCCCTGTGCATTTTGGAACGAAAGTGATCTTTATTATTATTAGGCCCTGTGCATTTTGGAACAAAAGTGATCGTTATTAGGCCCTGTGCATTTTGGAACAAAAGTGATCGTTATTAGGCCCTGTGCATTTTGGAACAAAAGTGATCATTATTATTAAGCCCTGTGCATTTTGGAACGAAAGTGATCTTTATTATTATTAGGCCCTGTGCATTTTGGAACAAAAGTGATCGTTATTAGGCCTGTGCATTTTGGAACAAAAGTGATCTTTATTATTAAGTACTGTGCATTTTGGGACGAAAGTGATCTTCATTATTATTACGCCCTGTGCATTTTGGAAGAAAAGTGATCTTTATTATTATGCTGTGTTTTTGGGATTGCTGATCATTATTATTGGTCCTGTGCATTTTGGAAGAAAAGTGATTATTATTATTATTATTATTATTATTATTATTATTATTAGGCCCTGTGCATTTTGGAACATAAGTGTTCTTTATTATTATTAGGCCCTATTCCACTTCACTATAGGGAAAGTTAAAATAGAAAAGAGAACATGTTTAATGTTATGTATCATTTAAATGTTTACCAATCCTATGATTTTGAAATGCTGAATGTTAATTCAAAATAATCATACAAACATAATTATGCAGAAACACACAATACAAACACGTTTCACGAAGAAGACAACTTTACTTGTAATATTTTATCTAAACGTAATTTCTTCGCACATAAGAAGCTCGTTTTTTTCCCTGTAACTTATGACATTACTTTAAATGAATGTCAATAAAATACCAATTTTCAATAATAAGGATGCAAACTTAAATTAAACTTCATTTACATAACCTGTCCTTCCATACTGACTTCATTTTCATTAATTTTCTCCGTTAGTATCCATGGAATTTGGTTTCAAACTTTGAAATTGCTCTCCTGAAAAATTTGGTAAAGTGGACTAAGCACGTTCTTTTCCTGTGCTCTTCATTTGTTTTAGCACGGAATTACTAAATCTCATTCTTCACACATTCTATAGTCGCTAAGTACATATTCGTTGCTCATTTTATTCTGAAATGATTATAATTTCTACTACGCTAGTTGTTTTAAAACAATCCTGTAGTTTTATTTTCTGGATTACATAGCAAAATAATTTTCTTAATTTCAAAATCATTTGACTTCAGTTATAAATATTACAATTGAAATAAATAACTAATTAAACAATCATACATTTATATAAGAAATATAAGATCCCATTTACTTCATATTACTTAAAGTGAACAAGGAAAATGCCGTTTCAAATGCTACTCACTTTTAATTTTTAGTTTAAAGTTTAAAAATGAAATGGATTAAAATTGTTACTTTCCATTGTCACCAAAATTTATCAGAATACATGTATGTGTGTGTATGTTGTTATATTATATTTGGTCTTTTTAGGTGGCCTACAATGATAGGAAGTGTTAAAATAAATTATTAAGTTGTTAATAGAATAATTTCTTTCCCTCAAATAAAACGATAGGAATATTCATTTGTCCCATACAAGACATTAATATCGAATTTCGTCATTCTATAGTCGCTAAGTATATATTCGTTGCTCATTTTATTCAGAAATAATTATAATTTCTACTACGTTAGTTTATTTTCTGGATTACATAGCAAAATAATTATCGTAATTTCAAAATCATTTGACTTCAGTCATAACTGTTACAATTGAGGTATATATCTGATTAAACAATCAATAATATATATGTAAGAAATATAAGATGCCATTTACTTCATGTTACTTAAAATGAACAAGAAAAATGGCATTTCAAACGTTACTCATTTTTAATTTTTAATTTAAAATTTAAAAATAAAATGGATTTAAATTGTTACTTTTCATTGTCACCCAAATTTATCAGAATACTTGTATGTGTGTGTATGCTGTTATATTATATTTGGTCTTTTTTAGGCAGCCTACAATGTTAGGAAGTGTTAAAATAAATTATTAAGTGATTAATAGAACAATTTCTTTCCTTCAAATAAAACGATAGGAATATTCATTAATCCCATACGAGACATTAATATCGAATTTAGTCAGTTTAAAGTAAAACTGTAAGTGATATAGTTAAAGTAAAAATGAATATTTTTGCGAGATTTTAAAATATACATGCATCTACTTCAACTCCACAATAATGTGGAGTGGAAAAACTAATAGAACTAAATGTCAAAATTACAAATAATAATAATAATAATAATAATAATAATAATAATAATAATAATAATAATAATAAAACGTTATACATGACTCCTGAAGCTATGGGCCAAGGTCAATAGCGCTGTCGAGTCTATGTGCCTACTTATTTTCTAGCAGTTACAACATCCACCAAAAGGTATTTTGGTACTGTTTTCATTTTGATTTTTTAAAACAACATTTTGGCACTTAGCTCAATTAGGGTGACCAGATTCACATCGATAGAAATAGGACACGAAGTTTCAAAAAGGAATACATCGTTCGAAAAAAGAGGACAGAAACTATGTACTTAGATTTAGGACTAGGTCTATATTATACTATAAATTACGTCATTCATTCATTCATTATTCATTCATTCATTCATTCATTTTATTCCATAGATCTTACATGAGCAACGGAGCTTTAAGATGTGGAACAAGTCAAAATTTTACAATATTACAATTACAATTTTTACAAATTTTTACAGTTTTACAATTTAGTAATTTTCTACAATTTTTACAATTTTGTGCAATTTTTTACAATATTTTGGCGAGCTGTAGTGAGATGAGGTGAGGTCCGAGGATTCGCCAAAAGATTACCCGGCATTTATCTTTTGGTTGGGGAAAACCTCGGAAAAACCCAACCAGGTAAGCAAATCAAAGGGGTTGATGCCGAGGACTCGATATCTATTTTCTTACAACTGGGAGGGAGTTCACCTCAGTAAGCGATCATGCAGCTCTTCGTTGGTTAATGAGTCTCAAGGAGCCGAGTTCGAGACTGCTCCGATGGACTTTCAGATTGTCTGAAATTAATTTGCAGGTTCAGTACAAATCAGGAAATAAACATCAGAACACTGATGCCCTATCTAGAATTCATGAAGTACCCTTTGTTAAGGTCGACGAGATGGGACCTCAATCCGTTCGAAATCTGGAGATTGCCGAACCACAATACGCGCTATGGTTGAATGACACGAATCAGTTTAAATTAGATGACAATGGGGTTTTGTTTCGAATCCAAAACGACCGTTAACCTTGTTTGGTAGTACCTAAACCAATGAGATCGACTATACTAAAGACATATCATGATTCACCAATTGGTGAACACCAAGGTCAAAAGCGGACCTATGACTTAATAAGTCGACGTTTCTATTGGCCAGGTATGAGATCAGACGTGGAAAACTATGTTGCGAATTGCATGTCATGCTGTGAAAGAAAAACAGGAAAACACCCTGTTGCCCCTCTTCAGGAGTTCAGTGAAGTGGTGAAACACTTTGAATTAGTTAGCATGGACATCCTTGGTCCATTTCCAAAAAACACTTCCGGAAACGTCTATCTATTGACTTTCATGGATGCCTTCACGAAGTGCAGTGAAGCTATTCCGATACCTGACCAATCTGCGGAAACTGTAGCTAGGGAATTTGTTACGAAAATAATTGCTCGTCATGGAACCCCTAAACAAGTATTAACTGATAAAGGCAGAAATTTTGTGTCCACGTTGTTCAAGGAAGTTTACAAATTGCTACGCATAAAGAAAATACAGACAAGTCCGTATCATCCCATGACGAATGGATTAGTTGAACGTAGTCATCAAACGGTCACGGCCATGATGTCTCACTTTGTGCGTAAAGACCAAAGGGATTGGGATAAATGGATAGCCATTGTAAAAATGGCGTACAGAAGTACACCACAGTCTACTATATATAGTCGCAAAGCTTGAGATGTTTTTTTAAATCTCATGATAAAGCGCTCCAAGCGGTTAGCAACTAGAAACAATAGACTGTCCATTGTCGACTTTGGACTGTGTCGTATTTCTATCGAGTGCTAGCTCGTTGCGTAGTTCACATTGATGCTTGTGAAATCTTCGTTATTGGTTATAATGAAAATGTTAATGGCTAAAATATAATAATTGGAATAATAATATGGGACAAGGAGGAGACGTTTGTAGTGCTATAAACTGTAGCAACAGTAAGAGAAAGAGGCCAGAGTTATCCTTTTTCCGATTTCCGAAAGATTCAGAAAGGTTCCTGGGTTTCCACAAGAATGCTGTGCAGAAACAAAACTGTTAATATGAAGTTCTTTGTGACTGTTAGAATACATTATATCCTTAAATTTCACAATGAAATGTTTCAGTCTAACCGAAGGGACATTAGATACCGGTTAAAGTTCTGTCACTTAGGCTGCTAAATTTCCAGAGAAATAAAGGTTAAGTCTACTTTTTTTTCAGAGGATATATTTTTAATTGTAGCTATTAAATTTGTTATTTTTATGTGTTATTTTACTAAAGACGTAGAAAAATTAAGTTTGTTTTAATGAAATTTATTGATCACGTTTTATTTTCAATTCTGATAGGATTATTATTGCTTAGGCCTACTTTTTTCTTCAAAGGATATGTTTTTAATTATAGCTGTTAATTTTGTTGTTATTTTTATTTGTTGCTTTACTAGACGTAGAAAAAGTATGTTACAATAAAATTTATTGATCACGTTTTATTTCCAATTCTGGTGTGATTATTATTGCTTAACCTCTACGTAAGTCTACACTACAAGTACCGGTACACGTAAGTTACTCCATTAATTCATATTTCCATTATTATTGTTGTAAAGAGAAATGCAAATGAATATTTATTGGTTTCATAGTTAATTATCGCTATAATCTTGAATGAGTGAAGCTATTATAGTAAATTTCAGTTCGTTTTGCACAAACAAAAATTATATTAACTTATTTCTTGCAGGTATCTTGGAGTTTATGGTGGAATTTAATATACTTCATTAAAATAATAAATTAACTTTATGCATTTAATATTTCAATAATGGAAGGAAGATGTTAATTTTTCCAAAAGAACACGACAACGGAAGTGTAACATATTTTGTCGGCTGCTAGGAGAGAGATCTGCGATGATGAGGCGATAGTAGCGATCCTAGTGGTGGGCAACTACCCATGTTTGCATTTTTACTACATATTGAGCTTCGCGACTGTATATAGTAGACTGTGAGTACACCTCACTCAGTGACCGGCTACTCCCCTTTCTTTCTCTTGTATGGGAGGGAAATACCTCTGCCATTCCCAGTCGATATCAGTCCAAAATGTCCGAGAGAAAGTATAGAATCCGACCCTGTAGTTGGCCTAGCCAAGAAGCTAGAGACGGCATATAAAGTGGTTAGAGATCGATTAAAGCAGAGTAAGACAACGCAAGAGAGGCAGTACAACAAGAGACGAAATGTGAAACTACAAACATTCGAAGTAGGAGACAAAGTATTCATACACAGCACGGTGTTGAAAAAAGGAGTAACAAAAAACTAGCTAAGCCATGGACAGGTCCCGTTGAGATAGTAGAAAGACTAAATGAAGTCAATTACCGTATTCGATACGGAGACGGTAGAACACAGGTAGTTCATGTGAATAGGTTAAAGTTGTGCCCTGGTAGAGTCGATGATCAGGATGACGACAGTCACCCTACCGAAAGTAATACTGAAGGTATGTACACGCACTATTGGGAGAATGATGAGGGACCCCTGGCAGCGGAATCGAACAGCGAACCCCAAGGTAAAGAGATAGTTAGTGAAACGCCAGAAACGGCGGCTGAAAACGCGTGGGCATCGGAAGATGAGATGCCACTGAGTGACTTAAGAGACAGAATAGGGAGAGATGAAGACTTTGGGTCGATTTCTAAAACACGGACGAAATCGTGGTTCCAAACCTCGGCTTTTAAACCGCGATCCAGGTCTGAATTCTTATGCGATTTCTGAAACGAAGTCGAGACGCGGCTTGAGAAGAAACCGAGGTTCGTGTGTTTTATATATGGCAACGCAGCTAAGAATCGATTTTTATTCTTGTAAACATTCGATATTAGAAAGAAATGAACATCGGGATTAATATTTTTATTGAATTCCAGTAAGTCACATTCTTTTGTTCTCAGCTAAGGTATTGTTATGTTTGCTAATTTACAGAATATATGTGCGTTTAAAATACTAGCATTAATTATAGGGAACTGATTTTTAGGTACCAGAATTATATTTCCCAAATAATTAGGACAAGTCGAACGTTTATGTTGTAGTTTATCATTTATTCGTAGCTACTGCTAACATTAACTACCTGAAAACCCGGGTCTAACGAATCAATAACCTAAATATTAACTGGATGAAAGTTGCAATTGAAACTCAAATATTATATGGTTCTATATTCCCATATAATAGGCCTACTACGTGGAAAGTCCCAGTAGCATAAAACTTAAAATAAGAATACAAAATCACGCTTGCTTCATACATATTCTTGTAGGCCCACATTATATCCGAGTATTAAATAAAATGACCAGAACTACTGTAAAGACTAAGAATTAAGTTACATCGTCTTATAGTCATAAAGGTGTAATTAGTATAAAATAGTAGGCCTATATCTTACTTCCCTCAAAGCAACAAGAATGTGTAAAAAACTTGTCAACCTGGCGCCTCTTGCATTTCGTTGCAGATTATTATTATTATTATTATTATTATTATTATTATTATTATTATTTATTATTATTATTATTATTAAGCATTCTTGCTAAATTTTGCGTTGATTCCTTCGAAAATCGAAAATATTCGCCTGAAATTATCGTCGTTATATAGTTACAAAGGATTATTCCTGTCTCTCATCACTCTAATCCGAGATTTAATATTCGTAGACACAAATTTTCATTTGATACTCATCCAGCTGATCTACTTCCTCCATCTTGCATACATGAAGCCGTAGTTTTAAACTTACCCCAGCCGTGATCTCTGCTTCAGACCATGTTTTCGAGCCATGGCTCAGAAAAATGAAAAAGACCTCGTTTTAGAAATCCAAACGCGGTTTAAAGCCATGGTCGTGGTCTAGACCTCGTTTTAGAAATCGACCCTTTGAGTCCGAGGACGAAATCCCTCTTGTCTCGTGGAAAGCGAGATTACGTGATCCTTCCCAGGCACAGAGTTCTACTGGACCAGACCACGAGTTCGACCCAAACTCAATTAATGCTCCCAGTGTGAGTAATGAAACAGTCGAACAGAGAGACCAACCAACTTCACCTCGCTATGGATTACGAAATAGAAACATTTATTAATCTATCTAATAGCAGATTGTGTGGTTGTTGTCATAAGGAAGTGATCTAATGAAATATGGGGACGAGATTTACACTCTCTGTTCCCCACATGTAACGATGTTTTCAGCTACTCATCAGCACTGTCTATCCAGAGAAAACTGAGGAAGCCTTTGTCATCGGATCTGAGCGACCTTCGATGTGATATCGCACATTCCAGAAAAAACTCTAAGTATATTGTATAATATTAAGTAGAGCATGAAGCTCGCCTGAAGATGCCAAAGCTGAAAATGGCACTTGTAAAATTTATTTCTACTTTTGTAACTTGAATTAACTGTATCATAAATAGTTTTGTTGCTCCAGTTAAGTGCTATGTAACATGTATATAGATTTTGAAACATTTTGAACAATGAGATAAGATATGTTCTTAAGCTTAGGGTTAATTTGACACAGAGATATAATAGCATTTAATATAGTTTTGAAGGTTACTCTGCCGGTACATGTAATATGTAAATATTCAAATTCAAATGTATTCCAAGTGATGATTTAAAAGGAAAGCGTCCACACCTGTGGAGTAACGGTCAGCGCGTCTGGCCGTGAAACCAGGTGGCCCGGGTTCGAATCCCGGTGGGGCAAGTTACCTGGTTGAGGTTTTTTCCGGGGTGTTCCTTCAACCCAATACGAGCAAATGCTGGGTAACTTTCGGTGCTGGACCCCGGACTCATTTCACCGGCATTGTCACCTTCATTTCATTCAGACGCTAAATAACCTAGATGTTGATAAAGCGTCATAAAATAACCCAATAAAAAAAAAAGGAAAGCATAGTTGATGTGAAAATTGAAGTTAGAGATGTCATAACTGAAACTCTTTCGTGAGTGCATAACCGATCATCTTAATTTAATCATTGTGCTACTCGAACTTATGTACTGTATGTGCTCTAGGCTTCGAGAATGCAAGACATTCTTCCGCGACGTAGCATAAGCCACAGCGCAAGCAACGAGAGCCACGACGGACAGGTGACGTCACGTGCCAGCTGGAACGCTATCACCGCACAGCACGGAACTCAACTTCATGTGTCAGCAGAACAACATAAGTGTCCATGTGCATCATTCTCGATCATCTAGCCCGTTTATCAGGAATCACGGAAACATGGTTAATTCTTGACAATGATCAAGTTACAGATGAGGTCCACCGACATTTTCCCTCTATCAACTCAGTACCGTCAGCTGACGGTACGCTCGCTTGAGAAGAATCATCTGAGCGCTAGGTTACTTACTTACTTACTTACTTACTAGCTTTTAAGGAACCCGGAGGTTCATTGCCGCCCTCACATAAGCCCGCCATTGGTCCCTATCCTGAGCAAGATTAATCCAGTCTCTACCATCATATCCTACCTCCCTCAAATCCATTTTAATATTATATTCCCATCTACGTCTCGGCCTCACCAAAGGTCTTTTGCCCTCCGGCCTCCCAACTAACACTCTATATGCATTTTTGGATTCGCTCATACGTGGTACATGTCCTGACCATCTCAAACGTCTGGATTTTATGGTCCTAATTATGTCAGGTGAAGTAGGTTGCCGCGCATAAAACAGCGAACGAACGCACTCTGTCAATTATCGCTTCGTTTTTGTTTGTCGGACTGCTTTCAAACATCCTCGCAGTTTTCAAATAACAAGTTTCAATAATCATGGAAGAAAAAACGAAAAGAGGACCAAACTTCTCACAGTTCGAAATGGGAATTCCTTTAGAACTCGTCAGCAATTATGCATCCACATTACAGAATAAAAGTACTGACGGAAGTTCTCTAAGAGAAAAGCAGGCTACCTGGTTGGATTTAACCTCACAATTCACATGAGTTATACGTGTTTACATAATTCTACATATTTTGTAACGTAATTTATATAGTGGTTATTTCATATTATTGATAATAATGGGAAAATTTCAGTATAAGCATATATCACCGACAATCATCTTGAAATAGGCTAATAAAAAGAACAGATTTGTAAGTGTTTGTCGAATGCTCATCATCTTGCTTACGAAAAGACACATTTCAGTGTGAATAATTTATTTGGGAAAATTTCAGTATACGGATACCTCACTGACAATTATCTTGAAATAGGCTACTAAAAAGAGCAGATTTGTATGTGTTTGTCGAATGCTCATCATCTTGCTCACGAAAAGACACATTTCAATGCCAATAATTTACTTTGGAAAATTTCAGTATACGGATACCTCGCTAACAATTATTTTAAAATTAAAAAAAAAAAACAACAACATCAATTCGTCTGTGTATGTCGAATACGCATCATCATGCATATGAAAAGGAAGTTTTTAGTGCCAGTTTATTTGTGTGCACAAGGTTGGAATTTTGGAGTAAGAGGCAAAGGAAAGTATCCTTGTTCTGGAATTTATTCATTTATTTTGTGTTCACAAGGTTGGAATTTTGGAGTAAGAGGGAAAGGAAGGTATCCGTGTAATTTCTCTTAATTCAAGAGTAAATAGCCTAATTGTCCAAAACGTCATGTAGATCCTAATAGTTTCAAACAGCAAATCTATAGCTAATAAGTGATAATCTCGCATTCTACAAAATGGTCATTTAATTTTGATATATTATTACCGGCATAGAATAACTACTTTATTATTATGTTAACAAAATTGGACAATTAGGCCTGAATAATATTTTGTCTTCAAGTAAAGTCCCGAACTTCCAAAGCAGAAAAATATGTAAAACATTAGTCTATTTTGAGAAAAAAAAAACATTTTTATTATTCATCTACAAACTTATTCTTTCTACAATAACACCAATTCTGTTATTTCCGCAGTGATTTGCGTGTTCAAGATACATCATTTCATCTTCAATTCCATCAAGCACGTCAAATCGTGCCGCCATTTTGGTTTTCTCGACTTGACCATGTTCAATTCAAGCTAATCGGTCCCACACCCGTGATCAAATTTGGTCATCATCAACTCGCTTCTTTAACTTTGATCGAGATTGATACTCAGCAAATTGGCGTTGAAGATGGTCAAGTGCCGACTTAAGCATGGTCAAATTGTAATCGAGAATGGTGCACACGGGCAAAGGAAGTGCTGTATGTACGAAAAGACGTCCAAAACAAAACACAGAGTTAAGACTTGAATGATTTTAAGACAAACATTTAGCTTAAGAATGGAGTGAATTGCAGTAAAACAAGCATGTGCCTGTGTGTATGCGGTATGCGGTATGTGTGAGGAGAAAAGAGTGTATATCGGGGCCCCGACAGAACCAAAAGTGAATGAGAGAGAGACAAATATTGTGTTAACTCAATAATACCCAATATTGTGAAATTTTACTGTAAAACAGGAAAGTATAGTACCCAAAATCTACTGTTGTACCAAGGGCTGATAACTTTATAGCTGACGCCATGCAACGAACCGAACCAACACGAAATTATAGATTGTCTCAAAATTTAACATGGTAAATTCAAAACCAATTAGAATGCATAAACTAAGTTTTTTTTTTTAAAGGACATCATTAGTGATTCTGCTTTGCCTTGTAATTTAGTGAACACCAGATTCATGGTATAAATTTATTTATTTATTTATTTATTTATTTATTATTTTGCTAATAATTGTAACATAAAATATAAAATATACAGAGGAACTTTAGCTCACCCCTGAAAGAGTAGAACTCTTGCTCAGGGGCGGATTCCTGAATTGAAATTTATAATTATACAATACAATTATAATTATTAATTATACAATACAATTTGCAATTATAGTATATAAATTTAATTTTACAATTTTTCAATTTTTATAAAATCCATACATAACTTTTTAAATTTAATACTAGAACTATTGGAATTGACAAGATTAGGATATTTAAATATACATTTGTTATATATTCTTGGGCCTAAATTACTATTATGATTAAATACTGTAACAGTGTTGCATTTTGGTTCAAACAATCTTAAAGAATTCATACCTTTTGTTTCATAACCACGAGAATACAATTCACAATTATTTCGATTTTTATGTATGAATTTTATTAATACAATATAATAAATTTGTCTTACGTTAAGTACATTAAAGTCTAGAAACAAATTTTGAGATGGAAAATCAATAGGTTTATGAAGACATATTGTAATTATTTTCTTCTGTAATAAATAAAGTGGATTAAAATTGGATTTAAATGAGCTACCCCATCTATAATTCCATACATAATTACCGATTGAAATAAAGTTAAATATATTGTACGTAATAAACTTATTGACAAGTAATTCCTCAATAAAACAAAATAATATACTATTTTACGTAATTTATTACAAAGGTAATTAATGTGTTGGTGTGCAATTGAAGGACAATGGCGAGGAGTAAATACCCAGTAAGCCTGCCTGAGCAGAGAGAGAGAGAGTCCCTGAAATGAGATAACTTTCTGTAAACTTTCTCTGTTGCTTGTGTGCGTCAAAGTGTTACAGAATCTAACTCACGATCACTTGGCCTTAGGACAAGTTCAATGAAAAAGCATGTGCCATTGAGGCATCGTCTTTTTGAAAAGAAGGGGGCATTGTTATGCATTTTGTTTGGTTAAAATTATACCACGCATTGTTCGAACTCTTTTCTTGCGCGTAATCTCATTATAGCGACTTATCACTATAATGCACTGAATCAAATTAAATGTAAGAGATGTTTGATTAAGACGACATTTGTAAGTATGTGAAATCAAAAGTTCTTTTAAGCCCATCTGACCTGGTGGATGGCGTGGTCGGTACCCCGGGCGGGAAACGGATAACGAAACATAAAAAGTGTTGGTGAGGAGACGCGGCAGTCATTGGAGATTGACGGAGAGCGTATATCGAATCTATTTTTTTTTGGACACAGAAGAAACGGTAGCGATGATGGCGTCGGCAGAGGTAAATGAAATACCTTGTAAGTAGTTTAGTTGTACATTTGTAAATATATAATGAATCAGGTAGAGTTTACAATATTGCAATCATTTCAGACTAAGTTTAGTAATCATGTAGTTTTCCTATAGTATCCTGAGAGCTCCAGCTCTTCCAGCAAAATAGTTTTCCATTGTTTTGTACAATGGTGGTGTCAGAAATCCTGATGAGAATGAGCAGAAGTCGAAGGCAGTAGCCATCCGGCTAGCAATCAGTGCGACCTAAGTGACGGTCGCACAACACAATTATTTTCCAGCAGAAAAATGAGCTGTTTTCTAGCTTTTATTCTTCTCATAACAATAACACTTGGCAAAATGGGTTAGCTTCCACTCTATAGACATTCAACTGCCTCAGTGATCATAAAGACATGCACGTGGCGTTCTCTCTTGGAAGAATGTGAAACTACAAAGAAATATGCATCTTCCCCCGATAATCATCTCCTCCGATTCACTCTAAATTAAAAAAATTCGAGAATGAATTTGAGAGGAGAGAAAAAATTAGATATACTTAATCTCTAAAATATAATGTACATAAATAATGACGACCACACCAAATAGAAAACACATAATTATATTATTTTGAAGTCTTAAATACTCATTGGTAAAACATTAGGAAAAATTAGCCATTTAAGAAAGGGATAGTGATAGAAGAGATTGTGTTCAGAGTACATATTGTAAAACCAAATGCAAATTTGTGGACTGCAAAGCAAGGACAATGGTGTTCAAGTTTGACGTTAAAATTCGTAACGCTGGGTTTCACACGGTAATCAAATGATTACAGCTGATTAGTGAAACCAGTCGCCATGCTACTTGGAATATCAGCCAACTGACGTATGCTTACTTATCGCATATAATATGGAAATTCTAATATTAACTAGTAATTTATTTTCAGATATAGATACTACTGTATTCCATTATTTTAAGAAAAATTTCGAATACTTTCCGTTTATTTATAGGTTGTCATACTTCATACGTGAAAAGTAGGAATGTTTTTTTAGTCATGTCCACTTCTACGTTTGTGCCTTAGTAAAATACAATTCAAACTAGGCGTTTTAACATTATCTTGGATTAAAAATTGATTACAAAATATCAGAATATTTGGTCATGGGCAATAAATAAACAGGCAATCTCCCACTGGAAAATGGAGAAATACTTGGAGAAAAAAAATACAAATATCTAGGTTTTACATTTCATAAACAGAGAAATACTGATGAATACATACACAGAATTAATAGACGCAGAAGAGTAACAAGAAAAATTATATTTTGTGGGAAAGGATATATGGAAGAATATAAAGAAAAAAAAATTACAGAAGCATGGCCCAGACTCTAATGGCATGTGAGGTGATAGTATGGGGAATAAAGCAGAGATTGAGGAAGAAATTCTTCGCTACTGAAATTGTTTCTTTAAGAAGATGTAGAAAAACAAGAATGGATAGATTTCCTGATGAAGTAATAAAGGAAAATATGAAAATGGAAAACCATAGATGAAATCTATAAAATACAGTTTGGTAGATATGGACATACTATAAGGTTGGAAAAAATCTAGATGGCTGAAGAAGATGTTAGAATGGATACCACCAGAGAAGAGGGTACAGGATCGGCCCAGGTATAGTTGGAGAGATGATATATTGGAAGTTTTGAAGGAAGAAAAGGAGATTTCAAGAACATAACTGCTTAGAAATAGTGAAATGGAAATTGTGAACGGAGGACGGAAAATAAATTTGTAGAAATTCGTTATATTTATATGTCATTGAAGTTTGTAAGTTTTCCGCATTAGGGTCACAATGTTAATTTGTCGGTTCTCTCTTTATTCTTCTTCTTCTTCTTCTTCTTCTTCTTCCCTTCAAGTATTATGCCATATGGCCTGTTACAATCTCACAGTTAAATTTTCAATCCTGCGCTTCTTTGGGTGATCGAGAGATCTCTTCCCGTTTGGACGATAGTAGAGCATGATTTTTGAGATTCTATCTCTCCGCATGTGATGCAGATGATTTGTCCAGTTGTTCTGATAATGTTTTACGTGATTAATTACAGGTTCTAGTTGTAATTCTTCCAGTATATCTTCATTACGTTTGTGATCCCATTTCGTATATCCCGCTGATATCTCATAAATTTCATTTCATTGGCCGTTATTCTGCTTTCGTCTTTCTTCCTCAATGTCCATGCCTCACTGCCGTAACAAAGTACAGGTCTCGCCAAGGTCTTGTATAGGCGAATTCGAATATGCCTTTGTACTAGGCAAGGTTTCATATTGTAGTTAATTATTTCCATTGTTTTGGTGTATTTAGAAAGTTTTTGTGAAATGTCTACTTCATCGAAAAAAGATAATGTGTATCGAGATATGTAAAATAAGTTATTCTTTCTAATATTTTTTAATCTAAACATATTTTGCTAGGCACAAGGTATTTTTCCGCAGAAGGCCATAATTTTAATTTTTTCTTTATTGATTTTCATGTCATATTTAATTGCAGTTTTGTTAAAATTAGTAATTGAACTTTGTAATTCATCTTCTGAGGATCCCACCAGAGCTAAATCGTGTGCAAAAATTCTCTTTTTATTCTGATTCGATTATTATATATCCTCCATGTTTTACACTACCAGCTGAGCATTCAAAAAGTGACGAGTTACATTTCTTATAATGTGTAAAGTATAATGTATAATCATAAAAAAAAAATTAAAATTTATGAAGGGCTGTGGTCAAAAACATGGTAAATCTCATTTTGGGAAATACTGAAACATGGTAACTCCATGGTAGTACATTGATTTTGTCATCAGATGGTCTAATTAGTTTAGCTCTATTCCAACGTATGGCACAGGAATGCATAATTTGATAAGCCACATTTTTAGTGCACAAGTTGGTAACCCTCAAATGAGTACTTGAAAATGGAACGTCCAAGTAAGGTACACGTACCAAATAACGCCACCTTAACACTTCAGTCACTTTTGCTCTGGAAATAAGTTATGTACAAACACGAAAATTATGAAATAGAAACTGTAATCTTATCTTTACAAATTAGCACAATAAAAATGGATATATTGTATACCCAACAAGAATTAGACTCAACTAGGAAAACTTTGTAAACTGGCGTTATTAGGAACAGGTTGTCCAATTAACGCCACCTATTTTATAGTAACATATACACTTATAATTATTAATGAATTATTTTTCCTAAGCAACACAAATTGAACTAAGCAACTAAATTTGAGTTTCTGTTAAAATCACTCAAAATCACTCAATACTAATGAAAGATTCTTGATCTGAAATTGAAACACCAGATGGATTAAGAAGAAATGTTTTTCCAGTGACTCCTTACTTTAAAAAAAAAAGACAATGTGACACAATAGAAAGTTATTAAACACAAAATCATTTACCTTAATTTAATATGAATGTTTTCCAATAAGTAAAACAAAAAAAAAAAGTTATATAAAATAAAAAAAAATTAAGTTATGTAAAATAAAAAAAAAATTAAGAGTTCGACAAGCAAATGAACCAATATCATCACTGCACATTCTGAATATTTGTAAGTTGAAAGCTTAGTGATTTTCCTGATGTTTTCACACTTATCATGTAAATACCTCACACAATATGAACCTAATGGCATGCTCTCAACGTGATCTTCTTCACATATAAAACACATCCAACTAGTGCTTGCACAGTTGCAGCTCATGTGTTGTGTTGCTGGAAAGGCAATACAGTGTGATTCCATAATTATCAGTGGCACTTGTAATGTTTGCGTCCAGATGAGATGATGCTCCATCAAATATCAGCACCACTTCTCCTGCCACCTTATATCGGGCGAATTGATCAAGCCAATGGACGAATACAGCAGTTTTCATAGAGCCCTTGGCACTCATGACAGTCTCTGTTCCAAGAGGCATATTTGTCTCCCACTCCGGCTACAAAAGCTGGCTTTTGAAGATAACCATACGTGTACAAAGAGCATTAGCACATGTAACAATAAATTTATTGTGATATTTTCTGCGTGCTCAAATGCAACCAGATGCTCTTTCTTGCGCCTCTCCTAGCCAGAACAGTCTGCTGATGCTGTACTGTCAGCCTTTGTACTAACATAAACTAAAATTTTTTCTGAGAACCTTTAACGCCACATGGCGTTAAAGCGTTACTGAGTACTTGATAACATGACATGCCCGTTTCTCTAACATTTTCCAATTTTATAGATAGCAAATACTTTCTATTCATAGAAGAATGTTTAAGGATCACGAAAATATATATTTTAATATAGTTATTATTTGCTCAACACACAAAATAAAATATTGCTTCTTACCTTGATATAAGAACAGCCATTCACTATCAACACACAACAGGAAAATGATGGAATATAATGTCACTGGCAAATGTCAGCGGACAGCTAGTAACTCATTTCATCACTAGATTGCAAGCGAATGCAGGCTACAGTAGAGCACTACCGAAAACTTGTGTCGTTAACAAAAATTAATAGGGTGGCGTTAAAGGTATACATGGCTTTATTTGACTAAGAGACCTTAGTGTTCGTTCGTCAAAAAGACAAAGAAAAAAAAATTAAAATTAAACAGTGAAGATTTGAATGGCAATGATGTGTTATTTGAAGATTCTTGCAGAGAATATAACCCCAGCAACGATGAAGAAAACTTTCATGATGATTATATCAATAATGTAAGTGAAAAGCACTTGCAATGTTTTAGATTATATTGTGAGTTAACATGTTACATTCTTGGAAGAAAGAACAAGTATAATGCTTGTACATTATACATATAAAATACAATTTGTATTCAAAATATTATATATTATAGATTTAAGTGGAAAAACTGACTTCCGTCATCAGAACACAGCTGAAACATTAACCGTCATTTGAATGTTGTAGTCGATTGTCGTAATCTGATTGATTATAGAGGAAATAATATGTCGCAATTTGAATGCTCAGCTTAAATCAGAGATGCAGAAATGAGGAAGAGTGGGGTGGAAGCGTGGGGAAAGAGTTTGTTTCCCTGTCCACAATCCTCCGGCCTCCAATGACGTATCTGTGACGATTCGCAAGAACACTGAATACATATTTTCTCTTCCCCACATTGTCCAATAACGCTGGCGATGAAAGAAAGGGATGAGTTACGTGTTCCGACTTGTGACATATGCCATAATTGTAGCACAGCTTTGCATCCCTGACAAAAGTAAATAGGACAGGGTTATGAGTGCAAAAAACAATGCTATTATCTTGCTGTGGAAAGTGGGAAGAAATCAAGCAGCAGAAAAGTTATAACTTAAGAGGTTGGTGCATGAGTGACAAAAGATAGGAAAGTTATAAAGTGAAAATAAGTAGGAAAGTGAAAAAGTGAAAATGGTGATGATGGCAGAAAAGACTGTAAGGCAAAGGAATAATAGTGAAAAAGGATAAGACACAAGTAATAACCAGGGAGTGACGATAAGCAAGTAGTGATACAAATAAAATAAGGAAAGTAGGAATGGAAATGTACTGAAAGTGGGAAAATACTTCGTCTGAAAATATACAGATTAGATTAGTGGGAATAAGTGGTCAGTGAACGTAAGTGATACAATTGAATAAATAAGTTGGCAACTACGGAAAAGTTCAACTTAATGCAAACAATGTTGGGAGATATGGATAAGGAATTAAAAGAAGTGATATGACATTAATAAGAATAAGCTAGATAAATGGGGAAGGGAGGGGTAAGTAGAAAAAGAAGGGAGGGGTAAGTAGAAAAAGAAGGGAGGGGTAAGTAGAAAAAGAAGGGAGGGAAACAGAAGTGAAAGACGTGAAAGAAATGTAATCAGGGTCATTTACATCTAATAGCAGGATGTTTAAAAAGACGTACGCAGAATATGTACCCAAGGGAGTGCTGGCACTATATACAGAAATGTGAAGGGCCATGACGACCGATATAAGCTGGTGGAATAAATATCATATTATGTTGTGGAGGAACTAAGGAAGATAATATTTTCAGAATTTTGAGCATTGGGACGCTATGATCTTCAAAACTCTTATTTGGATTGACGAATCAAAGTCAAATTATAATTCATGGTGGGTCGTACATACAAGGTGAACTGGATGAAAAATAAAATTATGGAAGGATAAGTGAAAATTTTTAATTAATTTTTTGTTTTGCATTTCAGAATCAAATTTCAAAACTTTTCCCTGCATTTTTCATTAGCATTTCTTTCTATATTATTCGAAAGTACTTTTTATCTCTAATACTAGAAAAAGAAATTTGTACCAAGAAATAATATTATGAAAGGCTGCATGGTAAAATATCTACGTATGTTTGTTTATTACCAATATTGCTCATTCAAAGGTTCCTATATTCACACCTTGGATAAAAATGCCTTCATTTAAGATAATGTGACAGATGGGATACGATCTTGCGACCGGCAGAAGGAGGGCAAGGTCGGCAGTGGCTCAGCGCGGCAAGTGAAGTTGCGCGCGCATCTGCTTCCTGGGGCATGAGCTGTGGTGTAGAGAGGAGAGGAGAGACGGCGACCGCGGCAGAGAGGGGAAGTAATGCGCCTGCGACTGAGGAGAGAAATCCAGAGAATTCGAAAGTTGCCATATTCTGGACATTTGTAGATTGACTGCGATATCGTACTCTCCAGAAACTATGGTATGGTTATAAAATACGACAAGCGAGTGAGCTTGAGCAGTTAAGTTAGTTAGTTAGTTAGTTAGTTAGTTAGTTAGTTAGTTAGTTGCAGTGGCAGTCGTCAGTTTTTGGTCAGCCAGTCAGTGTAGCAGTGAAGCCAGCTTCGAGACCGGAGTTCGACTTGAGTTGTGTCCGTAACTGTGGAGCCGAAAGTCCTGAGTTTGAGTGCAGTGGACCGCAGTTGGGGGACCTGAGTTCGAAGTTCAGTGGAATGTCTCTGAGGGTGGGGTCTGGGGTTCGAGATGCTGTGAACTCGAGTCACTGAGCTAGAAGAACTAGCCAAGGCAAACTAACTGTGAACTGAGAACTGACAGTTCTGTTTTGTAAATAGGGCTTTGTGAACATTATTTAAGATTAACAGTTCATTGTTGTTCTCAATAATCCAAGTAAATTGTCATTTTCGTCTGTGGTGTGCAATAACGAATACTGTGTTACTGTGTGGAGTGGAAATACCATTGTTGACGGGTGTATTTATACAAAAATATAGAAAGTGACTATTGTGAAACGATAAATTTACATTCATGTTTTGTAATAAAGTTACAATAATTAATATTTTAATTATATTAATTATATAATCTTTTGTTCAATATTTCATTCCCTTAAAGTTCTCTGATGTTATATTTCTGTCACAAACATAATAAAAATAAAAATTAATAATTTGTGTTTTTCGATAGTAGGAAGTGTGTAGTTTGTAACATTATTCTATGTTCGACACGTGTGAGAGGAAATGGAGCTTCATTCTGAGGTACAAAATAATTTAGCAAGTCATAATTAAAGCAGCTTGTCAAAACTAATATATATATACATGCATACAAAGGCAACCTTTTTGCTAGTAATGCCAGTAATTCTAGTGGGTGACTCCTTGAGTAAAGAGCAACAAAAAAGTCAAATATCATTTTTGTTATATTTCGAATCGTTTTCCAGAAAAACGTGCATTTCAAAATACATTAAATATTAGATCTTGCAACGCTGCGCCCTATAACTAGCTGGGAGTTGTGTTGCTCTGAACAAACCACTCCACCTGAGTTGTTAAAGGTTAATGCCATCGTGCCAGTACATTGCATTAAAACTTGTAAGGAAAAATACAGACACAAAGTGTTTGAACTGTGTTATATAACTGAGAATGAACATTGCTTGTTTCAAGTTAAAGAAAATCTTGGACAATTTAAAACAAACTCTATAAGGGAACATAGGCAATAAGACACGCTTCTTTCAACTAAATAGCTAAGATGAAGAAATATTTCTGCACTCCCATTTCAATTGAATATTCTAGAGATCGTTATCAGTAATTATACGTATTTCATGCCATAAAAACAGAATTTTAAAAAATTTAAAACTCTAAAGGAAAAAATAAAAATACGATACGCTTATTTCACGTTTAAGTAACGAACAAAATTTAGTAATATTATGAAACAAGTTTATAATATAGATTTCAAAAAGGCATAAAACTCGGTAAAGACAGAAGTTTTATATGATATTCTTATTGAATTTGGCATTCCCAAGAATCTAGTTTGGTTAATTAAAATGTGTCTCAGTGAAACGTACAGCAGAGTTCGTATAGGTCAGTTTTTGTCACATGCGTTTCCAATTCATTGTGGGCTAAAGCAAGGAGATGCACTATCACCTCAACTTTTTAACTTTGCTCTAGACTAGAGTATGGCATGAGGAAAGTGCAGGATAACAGAGAGGGTTTGGAATTGAACGGGTTAAATCAGCTAAGAGGTGAAGGGGGGACGGACCCTCCCGAACAGAATCGTCCAGAAGTCCGTCGAAGTAGAAATATCCAGAACTCGTACTTTCTCGCAACTATGGTGTGGTTATAAAAGAGAGACGCGAGTGAACTTGAGTCAGTCAGTCAGTAAGTCAGTGTGGTATAGTCGTTGAACAGCAAGCCAGCCAGTCTTGTGTAGCAGTGAAGCCAGCTTCGAGACCGGAGTCCGACTTGAGTTTGTCCGCAGCTGTGCGAGCGTCCGAAGTCCTGAGTTCGAGTGCAGTGGACCGCAGTTGGGGGACCTGAGTTCGAGGTTCAGTGGACTGAACCTCGACCACTGTTGCGCTGACTCTCTCAATTTCACGCATTGTTAGCATAGTGTAAAGTGAGCCTCTTCAACACCAGTGCGTGAAGTAAGAACCCAGTGCATGAAGTAAGCGAAGTGTGCTTGAAGTAATAGCACCAGTGCGTGAAGTGAAAATGTGCGTGAAGTAATAACACCAGTGCGTGAAGTAAGTGTGTGCGTGAAGTAATAACACCAGTGCGTGAAGTAAGCGAAGTATACGTGAAGTAATAACACCAGGGCGTGAAGTGAGCATGTGGGTGAAGTAATAACACCAGTGCGTGAAGCAAGCGAAGTGTGCGTGAAGTAATAACACCAGTGCGTGAAGTGAGCATGTGCGAGAAGTAATAACAAGAGTGCATGAAGTATGTGAGTGAAGTAATAACACCAGTGCGTGAAGTAAGCATGTGCGTGAAGTAATAACACCAGTGCGTGAAGTGAGCATGTGCGTGAAGTAAAAACACCAGTGCGAGAAGTAATAACACCAGTGCGTGAAGTGAGCATGTGCGTGAAGTAATAACATCAGTGCGTGAAGTGAGCATGTGCGTGAAGTAATAACACCAGTGCGTGAAGTGAGCATGTGCGTGAAGTAATAACACCAGTGCTTGAAGTGAGCATGTGCGTGAAGTAAAACACCAGTGCGTGAAGTAAAAGCACCAGTGAGTGAAGTAATAACACCAGTGCGTGAAGTCAGCATGTGCGTGAAGTAATAACACCAGTGCGTGAAGTGGGTATGTGCGTGAAGTAATAACACCAGTGCGTGAAGTGAGCATATGTGTGAAGTAAAAACACCAGTGCGTGAAGTAATAACATCAGTGCGTGAAGTGAGCATGTGCGTGAAGTAATAACACCAGTGCCTGAAGTGAGCATGTGCGTGAAGTAAAACACCAGTGCGTGAAGTAAAAGCACCAGTGCGTGAAGTAATAACACCAGTGCGTGAAGTCAGCATGTGCGTGAAGTAATAACACCAGTGCGTGAAGTGGGCATGTGCGTGAAGTAATAACACCAGTGCGTGAAGTGAGCATATGCGTGAAGTAAAAACACCAGTGCGTGAAGTGAGCATAGTGTGCGTGAAGTAATAACACCAGTGCGTGAAGTAAGCGAAGTGTGCGTGAAGTAATAATTTTAGGCTATCGAAGAAAAACATTGTATGGTACATATTCGTGAAGTTGTATTTTGACATTCGTGTATTTGAGAAACTCGGCAAGCCTCGTTTCTCAAACCTACACTCCTGTCAAAATACTACCCACTTCAGGAACTTGTATCATAAATTACTATTATTTTCAAACTCTTCGACTTAATTTTAATTATATATTCGGTGAACATAGCCAATAAGGAAAGCTTATTTTACATTATACACTTGAAATTAATGGTTTAAAAAATCTCCTTTTGTCGTGCTTTTTCTTCAACCAGCCAGAAGTATTTACCTCCCATTTTAATTTTTGAAGTCGCAATTGGTCTCGTAGTCCCAATCATTCCTTGCATACGCGAGCTCCATGTATCCAGGCAGCTGTACAGCGTTGTCACAGCGCAGCAGGGTTTAAAATTCCTTTTTGGAACGAAAATATTCATTGGTTTGGATTAAGGGTATATGTACGTGAACGACCACGAATATTATCAGAAAATGCAGGCTCTAAATTTCAAAAATTTTTATAAGGATATGGACTCACCATTTGACAAAAATTACAAGGTACTACAACAAGACTTAGTAGAACTTAAATATCTGATAAAAGTATCAAAAAGTTACTAGTAATATTTTTTTACAATTAACTTTCTACTTTAAGTTAAATTTTCCAAAATTTGAAAATTTTCTTCACATATTATTTCATAACTCCTCAATCATTATAGATAGAATTCTCAAATTTTGTATACTGATTTTACATGCATTTATGCAAAAAGGTAGACTACAATAATGCCCATTTCTTTGAAAACAGAAAAATTAGGTGACAAAACATTATGTAAATTTTAATATATTTTATATAGGACAAATAAAAAAATAATTGTATTAAAATAAACAACTCTACATGTAGAGAGTAGTCTACTTTTCAGAAATAAGTGTTTAATACGTGCAGAAAAAGTATCAAAGATGTCAGAGAACCATAACAATTGTATGGTTACCAAATGATGTAACTGGAGAATTTTTATTTTTTCCATACTTTGATAAAACTGGTTTCAAAAATATTATTAGCAACCTTTTTAAATACTTTTATGAGATATTTAAGTTCTAATAAGTCTTGTTCTGGTACCTTGTAATTTTTGTTGAATTGTGAGTTCATTTTCTTATAAAATTTTAGAAATTTAGAGCCTGTATTTTCCAATAATAGTTGTGGCCTTTCGTTCACGTACATATACCCTCAAATTTTCAAAGGACACAACTAAAACTGTTTCAATCACTTATTTCCATGATACATCGCTTGTCTTAAAGTAACTGAGCATATTGGGAATTAATTCTATAGCTTTTCCAACATACGCTATGAAATGTTTGATATAAAATATTTTTTTCTCGAATAGGAAGCTCAAAAGAGAAAAACTGTATAAAACTTTTTTTGTTGTAAATAACTCAAGGAATAACCCTTTGAAATCAATGTCATTACTTACGATTCATCCTGCACGCACACACACACACACACACTATATTGTATATAGTATAGAATGGTAAGTGACTCATTAAATAATTTTCCCGCTTAAGTCGGAAGATAACATGGTACACCACATAACGCCACATAAAAGAGATTTGAAATGTTACCGTTCGTTTTTTTTTTAAACGCTTCAGTAAAACGCTTCTTGACTTTGCTGCAGCAGAAAGGGGGTCGAAAAGAACGCAATTCGGCCAGTAGTCTGCACATGGTGGACAATTAATATTGGCTTCTATTACTGCAGTAATAAGTAGTTCAAACTTAAAAGAAACAAACATGTTAAATAGTTTAGACTTTCATGATACTGACATGAAATTATTATTACTTGGATATTTTAACGTGTTAGTTGGGAGGCCGGAGGGAAACAGACCTTTGGGGAGGCCGAGACGTAGATAGGAAGATAATATTAAAATGGATTTGAGGGAGGTGGAATATGATGATAGAGACTGGATTGATCTTGCTCAGGGTAGGGACGTCTGGCGGGCTTATGTGAGGGCGGCAAAGAACCTCCGGGTTCCTCAAAAGCCAGTAAGTAAGTAAGTAAGTAAGTAAGTAAGTAAGTAAGTAAGTAAGTAAGGAGATTTTAACAATAAACGTTGCAAAAAGATCAAAACACGCATTCCGCCATGATGGATCGTGCAGTAATCTCGTAAAGCGGTGTTTGGATTTGCTGCACAGTTGCTGCAGCGAAGGTAAACCAAATGTAATAAAAGAACGGTCTTCTGCAGCGCTTCACGTTTCATTTAAAAAAACGCACGGTTAGAAAAAAGTTCCAAAATGCTGAAAAATAGTACGCCTACTTATGATTTCTTATAATGTTTATGTTTTAATGTCTGGCAAATTTTCAGTTCATTTCCTTTACGCAGATTTCAGACCATAAAAGTGCAATTTTCTCAAAACTTGATATTTGTGTTATACCGTGTTTTTGCCCTCAAACCTTCATATGTTACATTCGTGTCTTTCTTTTTTTGTCGCCTATATTATACTGATTAAATTTACTTCCATTCTAATTTATTGTGTTAATGTTAGTACTCCAAAGTTGACGAAAATACCCCGTAATCGACGAGATTACTTCAATTGACAGCAAAGCTCAAAAGTCGGTTAAACTTGGCTCTCTCATTTTGTTGTCCCGCTTTTACTTTCTATGCATATAAAGCAGATGGATTTATTGAGTAATATTATACATACAGATTTTATATTATCATAATTTTCTCTAAAATCCAATGCACGGGTCTTCTGACCATACGTGCTTTGTACCCAAAACAAGTCCTCCTATGATTACATCCAACTACTCTCTAAAAGAACACACATATTAAAATGGAAATGGCACAATAAAACACAGTATATAATATATCCTAACCTAAAAGACATAAAAGTGTACATTTGGGTGGATACTACTATCCCTTCCTCAATTCGCTTTACAAACTTCAACAGCTGAGGTTCTACTCTTTCTCGCCTTCAAGAGGAACAATCCAGTCTTTTGTTCTCATTCTCTATTCCCCATGAGGTCAAGACATGCAAGCGAACTCCTATTCTGACTTTGCATCGAGGGTGTTAGATATTTTCTCCGTACATGTTCCAATCCGACACACTGTAATAAAATATGTTTATAGGAGTCCTTTCCTTTGCAAAGCGGACAAAGACGCTCCCCTTCTTCGTTGACAATTTTATTACCCTTCCATGCCCCCAATCTTAGCAACGCTAAGCGGCGTGAACCCTTACGTAAGCTTAATATCAATATCCTAGAAATGTTATTACCAGGCTTCGAGACTTTGGACCAAATAGAGCATTAACGGCGTACTGAGTATAGTGGTAAAGCGTACAGTGGGTGGGGATTGTAGAATGAATGTCCACAAATACGCAAAGGAAAACGGTCTGGATTTGAAGGTTCTGACGAATAATTTGGTTTTCTTACAAACCTATTTTCAAACTGTGTCTGAAACTATTACACGGTTAGAAAAGTCACAGCAAGAGATGCCAGAAGCCCTCAAATTAGTTGAGGAAATGACACAGAGGATTAATGAGACACCAAATACACCGGTTACTGAACGTGTAAAACAGAAGTGGAAATCAATTTTATGTAAAAATAACGGATATGGAACATTGTGTAGCATAAACTGCAAATTAGTGGACATAGAGTTACCCGAGAGTAAAGGACTGTCTCTTAGAGACTGCAATGATGTTAAATTTTTTCATTTTGCTCCTATCACGTCATGCGACGTAGAGCGCAGCTTTTCACAGTACAAACTGTGTTTGGCAGATAACCGAAAAACTTTTACGTTTGAGACAATGATAATGTATCTTGTAGTACATTGCAATTCGGTATTGTAACTGCACTTCCTAAAGACGGCCAATAGGATAAATGGAGATATTAAAATTGCTACATGTTTATTTCCACCATTAATACTGTGTATAATTAATCACAAATGCTTATAAAAGACAGGGGAATAAATGCTTTTCACATTCTTTTGACATTATCATTGTTTAATGTATATTTACTTTCAGAATTTACATATGTGTGTTCCCCATACTACCGTACTCTACTCTAAATAGCAACGTTGTTACCTCAACACATCTCTATCTACCTGCGGCGAGTCAACAACCTATAGTGCATGCACAGTAAACTTATTGTATCGGGTCCAAAGTCTCCAAACCTGGTTATTACCATACACCGTGTTTGAACCAGCTGACTTTACATCCAATGAAAAAATTATGGTAACCATTGAATTACTAATTTAGACTGAAATTATGTTTAAATTAATAACTAGATATTTCTGTACTTAATGTCAATAACCTGTAAGGAAATACTTTCGATCAACTATTCATCGAAATAGAAATGTTTCAATCGTATCAATAATTATTATTCTGAATAGTCTGTCCAGATAATCTCAGAATATGCTCAGAATATGGGAACCACATTCTAAAATATTGTGACAGTCGGGAGTCGATCGCGTCCCACAGAGGTCGGGGATGCACGAGAAAAACGAGCGACGCAGCGAAGAAGGTTGCGACCGCTCGGGTCTGGAGGGGACAGACGTAAGAGGGGGGCGCGAGCTGGTGGCGCAGATGCGACGAAGGGTGAGGGGGAAGTAAAGCAGCTGGTGACTGAGGGGAGAAATCCAGAGAATTCGAGAGGTGCCATCTTCTAGGGATCTGTCGATTGATCGCGAATCGTACTCTCCAGAAACTATGGTTTAGTTATAAATACGACAAGAGAGTGAACTTGAGCAGCGGTTGTTGTTATAGTCGTTGGACAGCAAGCCAGCCAGTCTTGTGTAGCAATGAAGCCAGCTTCGAGACCGGAGTTCGACTTGAGTGTATCCGCAGCTGTGTGAGCGTCCGAAGTCCTGAGATCGAGTGCAGTGGACCGCAGTTGGGGTACCTGAGTTCGAAGTTCAGTGGACTGTCTCTGAAGGTCTGGGGTTCGAGATACTGTAAACTCGAGTGACGGAGCTAGAAGAACTAGCCAAGGCAAACGAACTGTGAACTGAGAACTGACAATTCTGTTTTGTAAATAGTGCTTTGTGAACATTAGTTAAGATTAACAGTTCATTGTTGTTCTCAATAATCCAAGCAAATTATCATTGTCGTCTGTGGAATGCAATAACGAATACTCTGTTGCTGTGTGGAGTGGAAATCCCATTGTTGACGAGAGCGTTTAAAGTGAATTGTAGGAAGGAATTATTGTTGTTTTGAATAAAAGTTACATTCTTGTTTTGTATAAAAGTTACAATATGACCCACATTATTAATTTTTTATCCTCAAATTCCTTATTTTAAAGTGTGTTTTATAGGTTATTATTCCCTTAAGAAAAACCACAAGATAGATATACAACTCAATAGACATTTACAACTAGATTCTTTACATTTTGCAGATAATTTAGTTCTAGTGGCATCGTCAGAAAATGAATTACAAAGTTCAGTTTCTAATTTTAACAAAATTGGAAATAAATAAGATATGAAAATCAATAAAGAAAAACTAAAATTATGGCCTTTTGCGGAAAACACTCTGTGCCTAGCAATATATGTTTAGATTCAAAAATATTAGAAAGAGTAAATTATTTTACATATCTCGGATCACATTATCTTTTTTCGATGAAGTAGACATTTCACAGAAAGTTTCTAAATATACCAAAGCAATGGGAATAATTAACAACATTATGAAACCTTCCCTAGTACAAAGGCATACTACTGCGTGTTCAGTTCAAAGTGTGTCATGGCTCGCTGTATGCCGTCATGTGGCTAGCCGATGAGCCTAGAGAATTAAATCTTCCTACACTTCCGCAGAGGCATATTACCTATGTGCCAGAGAAGTTGCCCACCAATTACGGCGTTCATTCTGAAGAGTATGTACCGATACGTACGGTAACGCCGGTAGAGGTAGGAATGTGAACTGTTTGGAAACACGTACTGAGGTGAGTTTTTTTTCTTGTTGTCGGGATATGACGAGAGGGTTAAGACAATTACGTATTTGTTGACATTAACTTCGACGGTGAACATGGACACGGAGCATTTGATTTGTATTGTGGAATGTTGCCGTACGAAACCGATGATAACAAATACCCTGCGTACAACTTGCCTGCGCAAAACACAGTTCGAAAGAGGTTATGGTAGCACACAGACCGTACAGACCGCCATCTGTTGCTACAACGTTCAAGTTATACCATACATACACGTTAAGTTCAGATTGAACATTAATAGGCAACTTCTCTGACATAAAAGCTGAAACTTGCTTCAAATCGCTAACTCACAACACATTTGAAATGAACACCCAATAGAATTCGCCTATACAATACCTTGGAGAGACCTGTACTTCGGTACGGCAGTGAAGCGTGAACACTGAGGAAGATAGACGATAGCAGAATAACGGCCAATGAAATTAAATTTATGAGATATACTGTACGAAAGGGGATCACAAACCCAATGAAGATGTAATGGAAGAATTACAACTATAACCTGTAATTAATCACGTAAAACATTTTCGGAACAACTGGATGCATCATCTGCATCACATGCGTAGAGATAGATTCCCAAAAGTCATGCTCCACTATCGTCCAAACGGTAAGCGCTGGGTTGAAAATTCAACTGTGAGATCGTAACAGGCCATATGGCCTAATACTTGAAGCGAAGAAGAAGAAGAAGAAGAAGAAGAAGAAGAAGAAGAGGAAGAAGAAAAACCACAGCGATGTTCCGTCGGGTAACCTTGGAGGTCAGACAAAAATTCCAATTAAAAGCACTTAACTACGTAAAAATATCTACTGATCAATTGATAACAGACATGTTAAGTTCCTTTGATTCCACTTATCACTCCAATAAATTTGTCCAAGTAGCTTTACTACACACTGTATTTTGACGGTACTTATACTTATGCTAACTTGGCATTATCTTATGAATTGCCTTTTTATCTCCATACATTTGTAGGTTGCTTTATCGCGGAAGGTTTCTCACTGGCATTTACTTATATTTACGTTGCGCCATAGAAGAAGTTATGGATTAGCTGTGCCAGTGTCCAGTTCCAGTCATAGTAAGTACATACAGAACACCTTTACAGCTGGATCTTGAACTTTTCTGCTTAAGTCTTCTAGATAATTTTGACACCAAGATACTCTAAAGTAATTACTAAGTGCATACTTACGTACTCAATATGCAGTTTACGTTTGAATGGTGTCTTGGCAACTGGGATATTCATAAATAGGTACGATCTTGCAATGTTCGCAGTTGCAGAAGAGTTGTCTTCGTCCAATTCAGAATGAGTTCGTCTGTGCAATGGGCCATATTTCTCCTAGCAACATTCTCTTCCGGCTGGCAACTGACACAATCAGGTGACGAAAAAATGAATTAATTAGAAAGTACTGAGATGGGGCACAGAATTGAACTGACAGCTTCGCTTACACAAATTCGAGTGCTGCTGGGTTACAAAGATTTTTTTAATGTTTCTCTGTCTGTGTGGATGTTTGTTATCTTTTCACGCGATAATGACTGAACCGATTTCTATAAAAATAGGTATATACATTAAATCCGGCCTCTCTTAGAATTTAGGGTATATGGAATTTAAAATACTTTGTATATAAGGGAGGTAATAAGGAGGCGTGAGGTCAATAAATCGAAATATCTTACTTATTATTTATGTTTTAGAAAAATGTTACATTGCAAATGTTTCTTCAAAAATGTTTCCGACAAGTTTAATTCTATACAACATCTCGATAGGACCAAAATTTAACGAGATAAATGAATTTTAAAGTAACAGTGCGTTTTATATTAGTGACACCTCAGGCTAATACAATGAAGTGAAAATAAATGAGCCTGCGTTTATGTAAGGGGTTTTTGCACAACAAACCGAAGATATTCTATTAACACTATTTTATGTTGATATCATTGTAATATATTATGTGCATATAAATGTTTATTAACATTAATAAATAAAGAAAGAGAGTTTTGTGTGAAGTGATCTCAGAAGAAACCTGAGCGATTTGGATAATTCCTTCACCATATCGCGAATAATATGATGTCTTAAGTGACTATTGATATCATTGTAATATATTATGTGCATATAAATGTTTATTAATATTAATAAAGAAAGAAAGAGAGTTTTTGTGTGAAGTAATCTCAGAAGATACTTGACCGATTTGGATAATTCCTTCATCACCGCGAATAATATGGTGTCCTAAGTGAATATTGATATCATTGTAATATATTATGTGCATATAAATGTTTATTAATATTAATCAATAAAGAAAGAGAGTTTTTGTGTGAAGTAATATCAGAAGATACTTGACCGATTTGGATAATTCCTTCACCATACCGCGAATAATATGGTGTCTTAAATGAATATTTCAAACAAAATTAATAAAAATGCTGATATTTAATTACAAAGGGATATACTTATTTTATTTTACAGAAGAAATTGCATGACTCTTTTGTTTGTGATATTTTGGTATTTATTGTTGCATTGCTGTTATAACGTTATGAACAGGATTAATGTTTTCAACATACTAATATCTCACAATTTTTCTAATCAGTTCTAGAATTAACAAGAAAAATATTCTCAATTGTGGGGTTATTTCGAACTCAATTATTTTCGGTAAGTGGCATAATATACAGGCAAAGGATTATACAAAAGATTACACCGTTCTTCATGGATTTTGTTGTTTTGAAATAAATGAGCGTTTCTGAACCATAATTTCAGAGATTGCAAAACTGAAATCCATTTTCGTGTACCACGTCAGAATTTTTTACAATTCAAAATTTTATGTTTTCAACATTTTTGGTAATATAGTATACATTATTACAGTGTGCTTTTCATTTGTTAAAAAGGCACGACAGCTTATAATTTAAACTTTATTATTTAAATTTTACATAATATGTTTGATTACGTTTGTATTTGATATTTATTAAAATCTACTAACTATATCCTCCCATGAGGGTTGTACAAAATTGTGTCCTCCCCTTAAAATGAACTGAGGTTAAGACATCCGTTGTTTATTCTTGGAGATTTTTATCTGTCTGCAACCAACGTTATCTATAAACAGGAATACATCACATATTCATTATATGAGGTCTCGCCACCATCATTGAATATTACACGACTACTATGAAGTAGTCAATGTGTATTATCACCATTAATTCGAGAAAAATTCGTTCCGGCACCGGGAATCGAACTCGGGGCCTCTCAGCGCGCAGAGCTGAGAGGTCCCGGGTTCGATTCCCGGTGCCGGAACGAATTTTTCTCAAATTAATGGGCATTATAAACAGGAAGTTGAAATTTTTAGTGTCTCAGGTCATAAAAAATTATGAAGTAAATATTTACTCTTAGAGATTGCTATTGAAACTAACAATGAATTAGAGAAATGACAGAGGGTCCCCGTATATATATTTATTTATGGAAGTGCAATCCAGCTTATGAGGCTACAGATTTCCTTACTGAGATAATAAACCTATCCCCTTTTAAAAGTTGTTTTAAAATTAGAGGTTCAGTTTTATGTTGTTGGTTGTCGTGTAAAAGTGAAGTGTGAGAGTTCTCATTTTTCTGCGAGAGTACAATTTCATAGTGTTGTTTCATAGAAATGTCGAAACGTGGTTGTATAAATGACCCAAATTTATTTTTCTATATATGTAGGTCATTAACGTTGGTAAAACAGAGACAGAATACAACAGCTTTTGTAAAGAATACTTACTTTCAATATTTTGGCATTAAATTAGGAGGTCAGGTCAAATCCTGGTGCTCCCATAAAGTGTGTCGTAGTTGTGTTGAAGAGTTGAGGAGTTGGAAAAATGGAAAAAGGAATTCATTGTCCTTTGGTACCCCTATGATTTGGAGGGAACCTACAGATATTCTATATCTTAACATTCCCTCTGGCATTCGGCCCGTACCTCATGGTCCTGATATTCCCGTTCCGCTACCCCCTGAATCAGACACATTGCCATCAGCATCCAGTAACAATGAGACTGAATCTCCAGTGGATCATATTTATGAATCAGACAAATTGGCGATGATAGATATTTTAATCAAAATGAGCTTAATAATATAGTGAGGGATTTACATTTTCCTAAAGAATCAGCAGAACTATTAGGTTCTAGGTTAAAAGAAAAGAAAGTATTAGTTGAGGATACATATTTTTCATGGTACAGGCATCGTGAGAAAGAACTCGTCCCTTTTTTGCTGAAGAAGAAATTTTAGGGCCGTATTCATAGACATTTTTAGCGCGGGCTTCCGGTGGATGATCAGCGTTTTTCGTATTCATAAACCAGTGTTAGCGATAAGATATGATTTGAATTCTGTACTAGTAACCAGTGGATAGCCGGGGCTAGCTTAGTACGCTCGTAGCGCGTGCTGCGAAATGTCTATGAATAGCATCCTGAGTGTATTGCCAAGACATCATTGCCGTCTTAAAATTTTATAACATAAACTATAATTCCAAAGAGTGGAGGTTCTTCATAGATTCTTCTCAGAAAAGTCTTACAGGTGTTTTGCGTCATATTGGAAACATTCCGGAATATTGCTGGATGTTAAAACGGGACTATTCTGAACAACATGCGAGGAGGTCAAAGATGAGAAAACTTGAAGTGCAATATTGAGGTAAGATTATAAAAGTGCTTATAATTATTAATTAATATTAATTAATGATTAATTAGTGGCAAACAACAAATTGTGGCCTAGCTTTTCTCACAAAATTCTTGTTGAAAACAATTTTTATGACATTTCACAAAGCTATAATTTCATTTCTGGTTATTCATGAATTGTATGAAAACCTGACGTGATGGGGGGAAAATGGATATTATTTTCGAATTCAGCACAAAAATCCGTTTAGAATCGCCTATCAGATTGAAAACAACAGAAAATAAGATTTGAAATGCAGAACGGTGTTATCTCAAGTAATTCAATATATTGTAAGGAACTGACTTTGATTAGTTAATTGATTTATGTAATTAAGGTCATTGTTACAATTTTTAAGTAATTTTGTCTTACCTTGCTTGGTATGGAAGCATATCGAAGTTTCATAAAAGTTAACATGTAGTAGCAATAAAATTAGTAATCTATGTGCATCAAATAAAGCATAAGTATACATTACCGTGGCAAACTTAAAAATGTAATTAAATAATGGAAATGTGTACTTTACGAAATATTTAATATGTGCCAGGTGTAAATTTGTAAAATTATTCCGACTCTCACTTTCATTTGATCATTAAATAAAGCACCGCAGTCAGACTTGATGAAGATTGTTCCATGGTAGTCGAAAGAAGGAAACAGGCTAAATTGAAATTCTTCCATGATCCATTTTTTTTATTTTAGTAAGTTATTTTACGACGCTTTATCAACAGCTTAGGTTATTTAACTTCTGAATGAGATGAAGGTGATAATGCCGGTGAAATGAGTCCGGGGTCCAACACCGAATGTTGCGCAGCACTTGCTCATATTGGGTTGAGGGACAACCCCGGAAAAAACCTCAACCAGATAACTTGTCCCGAACGGGAATCGAAGCCGGGCCACCTGGTTTCGCGGCTGGACGCGATAACCGTGCAGGAACCAGTAGGGGCGAATAGACATAATTATTTCAATGCCTAAAAGGGATGAAGTCACAGGAGAATGGACAACGTTACACAACACAGAATTGCACGCATAGTATTCTTCACCTAACTTAATTGATGTTGTTTAGTCAACTGTTCGAAGACAGGTCTGAACCTCACAAGTGATACCAAGAAGGAGCCACTTATGGTTAGGAACATTAAATCCTGACGTTTGAGTTGGGCAAGGCTGTAACACGTGTGGGTGAATCCAGAAATGCGATTAGTGTTAATTGGAATATATGAGAAAAAAAGACATATGGGGAGGCAAAGACGTAGGTGGGAGGATAATATTAAAATGGATTTGAGGTAGTTGGGATGTCATGGTAGGGACAGGATAAATCTTGCTCAGGATAGGGACCAACGGTGAGCTTATAATATATTATGTGGGCGGAAATGAACCTCCGAGTTCTTTAAAAGCCATTTTGGAGATAAATAAAATAATACTAATGGTTTTACTCTTCCCTCGCTTATTTACAAATGATTTTCAAAGAACCCGCAAGTTCATTGCCGCCCTCACATAAGCCCGCCATCGGTCCCTATCCTGTGCAAGATTAATCAAGTCTCTCTCATCATATCCCATCTCCCTCAAATCCATTTTAATACTTTCCTACCATCTACGTCTCGGCCTCTCCAAAGGCATTTTTCCCTCCGGTCTCCCAACTAACACTCTATATGCATTTCTGGATTCGCCCATACGTGCTACATGTCCTGCCCATATCAAACGTGTGGATTTAAAGTTCCTAATTATGTCAGGTGAACAATACAATGCGTGCAGTTCTGTGTCGTGTAACTTTCTCCATTCTCCTGTAACTTCATCCCTCTTAGCCCCAAATATTTTCCTAAGCACCTTATTCTCAAACACCCTTAATCTCTGTTCCTCTCTCAAAGCGAGAGTCCAAGTTTCACAACCATACAGAACAACCGGTTATATATAACTGTTTTACAAATTCTAACTTTCAGAATTTCCACAGCAGACTAGATCATAAAAGTTTATCAACCGAATAATAACAGGCATTTCCCATATATATTCTGTGTTTAATTTCCTCCCGAGTATCATTTATATTTGTTACTGTTGCTCCAACATATTTTAATTTTTCCACCTCTTCAAAAGATAAATTTCCAATTTTTATATTTCCATTTCGTACAATATTCTCGTCACGAGACGTAATCATATACTTTGTCTTTTCGGGATTTACTACCACTTATGGTTAGGAAAATTAAATCCAGACGTTTGAGATGGGCAGGACTGTAACACATACGGGTGAATCCAGAAATGCGAATAGTGTTAATTGGAATATACATAGGTTGGATAAAAGGTAATGGCAACACTGCTGTCACGTGACGATGGTGCATTCGAGAGCTGCCAGCTGTGTGGACATGAACAAGAACTGTTAGATGAATTAGTGCAGCCAGCGGCGACAGTACTCCATCAATCTACTGCAGTGTGTAGAACGTTCACTTTCACAGGGATAGTGCGAGCGCCCTAAGACCATCCTTACAAAACTAGAGCAACGCTCCTGGATCAAAATTGAAATGGCACGAGGTCATAGTGCACAAGAATGTTTTCAGGGACTGCGTGAAGTATGTGGCGATGCAGCGTTGCCATATCGCACAGTTGCACAATGGGTTAAAGCGTTCCGGGAAGGCCTTGTTGCACCGGTACCAAAGGGAAGGTGACGACTTTCTTGGACGAATCGTCGCTATGGACGAAACCTGGACTCGCTCGTATGAACCAAACTTGAAATGCCAATCAAATTAATGGAAGCATCCCGGTTCTCCTCGTCCAAAGAAAGTACGCCCTACACAAAGTGCTGTGCAGGAGATGTTCATTGTGGCGTATGACACTGATGGGGTAATACTGCACCACGCTGTACCTCCAAGGCAGACGGAAAACGCGGACTACTGGAACATCCACCGTACTCACACGATATGATCCATGCGATTACGATCTTTTCACCAAAGTGAAAGAACCACTGCGAGGGACCCGGTACAATACCAGAGATGAACTTATCCGTCAATACGAAACAGCAACAAAGATGGACGCGCTGATGGTTTACGACGCCTTCCAAACATTTGGCAAAAGGTAATAAATAAGGGAGGCGACTATATAGAAGGTACGTAAATGTTGTACCCCTGTGAATAAAGCCATGTCAGACATATCGAACTGTTGCCATTACTTTTTATCTAACCCTAGTATGAGGAAAAGAGACCTAAGGGGAGGCAGAGACGTAGATGGGAGGACAATATTAAAATGGATTTGAGGTAGTTGGGATATGATGGCAGGGACTGGATTAATCTTGCTCTGAATAGGCAGCAATGAAGGGCTTATATGTGGACGGAAATGAACCTCCAGGTTCTTTAAAAGCCGTTTGTAAGTAAATAAGATAATACTAATGGATTTCTGGTCAAAAGTAAATACGAGGCGCGACAAGAAACCGAGTCCCTATCATTAAAAAAAATAAGGATCAAGTGACATTTTGAATTTCACTTATTATCACAAGATTTCATATACGACCATCTATCTTGTGTGTCCTATACAGTGTGGACCATAAGACCGGGTGCAAACGGAGCAACTAGTCACCGCTACCTATGGCTGCCACAAACTGCGGTCTGTATTCTGTATGTATTTTTAATAGACTCAAGACAGATACGGCAACGTTGGCACGTTCTGGCCACACTACGCTACTGTCTTGGCCGTGTTGGGCTGCTTATGGCTGTGCTCGACCACCGTTTATCAAGCCCAAACTTTTCCGTTCGCGTCCGCCACGACATTCCAAGCTCCCCACTCACTACCTTACATAATAAAACCACAGTCACGAAGCTTGAGTTTTCAGGGTGCTAGAAACAATAGACTGTGACGGTAATATTTTGCATTGCCTGTAATGAGGCGATATTAGTGATCCTAGTGGTGAGCAACTATCTAATGTTCGCATATTTACTACGTATCGAGCTTCGCGACTGTATATAGGGTGTATCTAAATTGGTGTCAAATATTTCGGGGATGTGTTCTTAACATCTAAAACAAATAAAGAAGTTAATAAGAACATGGGTCTGAAAACCATTCGTTAAGGAGTTATTAAATGATTTGTCCCGTCATTGACCGCTGATTGTTCGATGGTTGTTTTGTTTGTTTGTATTTTGTTGAGCAAAGAAATCAGAAGAAAATGTATTCAGTGAGTGAACAGAACGAAATGATTTGCATCATTTAATTGATGATGTGCTTCTGGACGTCATCCAACGAATGTGTTTTAACACGATGCTGCTCCAGCTCATTTCAGTCTGATAGTTCGTAATTTTTTTAATGATCGATTTCCCCAAAGATGTATTGGTCGAAGGGGATTCATTGCATGGCCTGCTCGATCGCCTGATTTGAATCCAATGGATTTCTTCGTCTGGGGACATTAAAGTCCCTAGTTTATGCGACTCCTGTACTTAATGTTGATATTCTGAGAGCGTATCCAAACTGGATTTCACGAAATACGAAACACTCCAGGAATTTTCAACAGAGCACGCCAGAGCATGTAACGCAGGTTTAGGGGACACATCGAAGCAGGAGGAAGCCACTCCGAGCAATTTTTGTAACATTAAATTTTGTCTTGTAACTCTGAAATAAATTATATTGAGACCAATGTTCATATGAACCTTTTGTAATGTTTTGGTGTTAGGAACACGTCCCCGAAATATTTGACACCAATTTAGATACACCCTGTATAGACTACTAGACTGTGATAAAACATTGAACGTTGTCGAATTCGAAAATACTTTTAAAAAACTTATCATCATATCTCTACCTACACGAAACGTGTAGCAAAATGAACGTGTTCGCTGCGAGTTCTCAATAGGTTCGTTCAAACAAGCGGTTCATGGATCTGTTCATGTAGCCTACGGTTTCTGTACCGAGCGGAGGTAAACTACACACACTTTTCACGTATATTTTTTCCCATACCTTTGCTGTACATTTGTGGCATGTAATCTGCACACACAATAAAACCTAGGTGGTAGGGGTCTTATGTAAACTGCACACACAGCATAACTCGGATTATTTTTTAAATAAATGACATAGCCTATAAATCGAACGCAATGTCAACCAATGCTACAAGCGATAAACACAATTGACAATTGTAATGAAAGGAGAGAACTACTGTATGAATTAGACTGACTCAGATGGATAGTTACGCAGCAGTTCAACATAAAGTATTGGTCCTTGAACAGAGTTGTTTATAAGTGCTATCTATGCTGCAATAAGTGTTGTATGGAGTGAAACCAATGTCATTGGATGTAAATAATTTCAAGGGAAAAATTGTTCTGGGGCCGGGTATCGATCCCAGGACCTCTGGTTGAACGTACCAGCGCTCTACCAACTGAGCTACCCGGGAACTCCACCCGACACCGTCTCAAATTTTCCCTTTGTATCTACACAACTCGCGTGGGCTTACGAAACGCCAGAGACCCACATCGAGTGCACACAATCTCTGTGTGACTTGGAAATTGTGGTTTTCTGTTAACGTACACAGTGACGTATATATTATGCAAATCTAGTCTTTCAGGTAAAGCTCCCTGTAAATCAGATTTGAATAATTTCAAGGGAAAAATTGTTCCGGGGCCGGGTATCGATCCCGGACCTCTGGTTGAACGTACCAGCGCTCTACCAACTGGGCTACCAGGAACTCCACCCGACACCGTCTCAAATTTTCCCTTTGTATCTACACAACTCGCGTGGGCTTACGAAACGCCAGAGACCCACATCGAGTGCACACAATCTCTGTGTGACTTGGAAATTGTGGTTTTCTGTTAACGTACACAGTGACGTATATATTATGCAAATCTAGTCTTTCAGGTAGAGCTCCCTGTAAAGCAGATTTGAATAATTTCAAGGGAAAAATTGTTCTATCGATCCCGGGATCTCTGGTTGAACGTACCAGCGCTCTACCAACTGGGCTAACCGGGAACTCCACCCGACACCGTCTCAAATTTTCCCTTTGTATCACACAACTCGCGTGGGCTTACGAAACGCCAGAGACCCACATCGAGTGCATTCAATCTGTGTGACTTGGAAATTGTGGTTTTCTGTTAACGTACACAGTGACGTATATATTATGCAAATCTAGTCTTTCAGGTAAAGCTCCCTGTAAAGCAGATTTGAATCATTTCAAGGAAAAATTGTTCCGGGGCCGGGTATCGATCCCGGGATCTCTGGTTGAACGTACCAGCGCTCTACCAACTGAGCTACCCGGGAACTCCACCCGACACCGTCTCAACTTTTCCCTTTGTATCCACACAACTCGCGTGGGCTGACGAAACGGAAACGCACTCAATCTCTGTGTGACTTGGAAATTGTGGTTTTCTGTTAACGTACACAGTGACGTATATATTATGCAAATCTAGTCTTTCAGGTAAAGCTCCCTGTAAAGCAGATTTGAATCATTTCAAGGAAAAAATATCGATCCCGGATCTCTGGTTGAACGTACCAGCGCTCTACCAACTGAGCTACCCGGGAACTCCACCCGACACCGTCTCAACTTTTCCCTTTGTATCCACACAACTCGCGTGGAAACGCCATTGGATGTACATTCCACCTAAGTCAATCTTGGCTTCGTCAGAAAAAAAATGTATGGTTTAATAAACAAATATAAAAGTGATTCTGAAATCGGCAGGTGGTTAAAAATTTGTATTCGCTCTACCATTTTTAGACCTACATGAGAATGGCGACTGTTTTGTATCTGATTTAGTGGCCATTAAGCCACAAGATGAAAAGCTAGATAACTTTTGAAGGGTACACGGGAAAAACGATCAAGGGCCATCAAAAATCGAAATTGAGTTAATAATGCCATCTTATAGTGGAAAGGAAGTACTATTATTGGTCTAGCTAGTAATAAGAAATAATCGTTCTTGTCATTCCACTACGTCAATTTCTATTAAATACACACATAACAAAGTATTAAGTGCTTAAACTTTAAAATTCGTTTTTCTCGAAACTTTCTAAAATGGACCTTGATCGTTATTCCCGTGTACTCTTCTTTTGTGACTATTTATTTTAGTAGACACATATGTAGACGATGATGCTACCTTTCCTCCTTCAATCTGGGCAGCTAGAACAGAAAGCTTGCAGCGTACAACTAATTAATGTCTGTGAGTATTTTCATATTAGATTCAACAAGACATTTTACTTTGCTTAACCAGATATTTATACTTTTACAAACAGGTTAATTGAATTTCAAATATACATATACGTGAAAATACAGGGGATATCTACGGCAGCAAAAATAAAAAATAAGGCTCCTTGAAGAAAGAAGAATCTATGGAGAGAAATATAAAAGATTTTACTGAGAAGCATGTATCCCGATTTAAATTCATTAAGCGAACAAAATACCACCTACCAATATAAATTATTGGTTAATACGTTAATAATGTAGTAGGAGTATGTTCAAAGGAAATACATGCCATTATAGCTCCGTGTGCAATTTACATCCTGTTCTTATTACCTGAGTTGTTTGAGTGTGCAGATTACATATCCAACATCGGTGTGTGCAAATTACATGTGTGTAAATCACCTTCTTTTAGGTCATATACCTGAAACGTGTGTGCAGTTTACCGCCCCCGTCTGTACCATCTTATGCGCATGCGCTAGTTGAGCATCTGCTATGGGATTGAAACTGGACTGGACGCTGTTGGAACGCTGTCGCGGATCGTTATGTAATAAATCCAGAGATGCTATAACTGTGATCATCTTAGATAAGAACGGGATACTTAATTATTATCGTTTCGCAGCTAATTCTAATTGCAGAAAATAGAATTTCGATCATTTTCTATAGAAAGTTGACATAAAAATATGGAAGGCAAGAATTCCGACAATTCAATGTCGTGTACTGGGGGATTCTCATCTAAAAATAGTTTTTTAAATTATTAATTTATGTACGTTATTTATTATAGGCTAATTTTAATCAAAGCTGCATGTTGAAATTGTAATTAACTATTTCAATACCCAAATAATTTCCTTTCTGTTTCTTTTTGGCGAAAATTTAAATTAAATTACTAATTTTATTATTCGTATGCACTGTTACTTTTCATCTTAGCCTCACTGATCACGTCTTTCTTCAGTATCCAGGAGTCGCTGATGAACTTATGCGCATGCGCGTCTCGCGTACTCTTCCGTACATGCATTAATCCGCTGATTACTTCTGACCGTTCCGAACCCGTGTCAAAAGTTCGTTGGAACGCCCGACTGCAGTACATGTTTCTAGTTCAGGACCGGTTTGGATTGTGTTGGAACGCTTTATCTGTACTGCGCATGCTCACGATAGTTACGGATGGTTGCTGACTGTTGTTGGAACGAACCTAATATTTGATGTAACGACAAACGGCACCGGTAATGTGCTTAGCCACAGCTACAAGCCACCGGTGGCGATGAATAAGTCCCATATCCGCCAGTTAATGCCCCCTAGGTTCACAGGCTTGAAGTTACATGCGAGCGACGATTGTCAACAATGACGTAAGATGTTTAGTTCAGTGTTTCGCCGATAAGGCTGAACTCTTTATTACAATATAACACAAAAACCTTATCAATGTAAACAGGTTTCATTTACAAACGTAAAGCCATACAAAAATAATTTATTACAAAAAAGAATGTACTAACAAGTTGATTACTAACCTACACTAGATACTCATAGTACCTCCCTTCCTTTCCAAGAAAACATGTATTCAATACTAAAACATAAATCATGCCATCTTCAGGAAGAAGAAATTTCCGAATTCAGACTGGATACGTTCCTTTAAATCAGGCACTTCCAACTCCTGACTCTGTGACGTAACACAGAGAGCTCCTTGAGAGAGGAAGCATATTATGTAAAAGAACAATGTAGGGGGAGTGGCAGTGGAAGGGATGGAAGTTTAGATGTCGGAGACAAATCACTCTCCCTCACGTGCTCTACTATAGTCCCGTCGCTCTAATTTCCGGCAGCCAATCGCGTTGCATTTCGGCAACATTTAAACGTGTGCGTCTTGTGATTCGCTGAGGAAGACGTTATTCATTTCTTAAGGCTCGATAAATACTTAATATAATCGCCCGCCATTTTGGCTCTTTCGTTGGCGTTCGCAGAAAGCACACGAAGACGTTATTTGCCGCTCAATTATTTGCTGAATTACAGTGTGTTTTAATTATTATTATTAGACTTC
>JAJSOF020000031.1:67939852-67966373 GCA_025594305.2 Periplaneta americana
ACGTTTAAATGTTGCCGAAATGCAACGCGATTGGCTGCCGGAAATTAGAGCGACGGGACTATAGTAGAGCACGTGAGGGAGAGTAATTTGTCTCCGACATCTAAAGTTCCATCCCTTCCACTGCCACTCCCCCTACATTGTTCTTTTACATAATATGCTTCCTCTCTCAAGGAGCTCTCTGTGTTACGTCACAGAGTCAGGAGTTGGAAATGCCTGATTTAAAGGAACGTATCCAGTCTGAATTCGGAAATTTCTTCTTCCTGAAGATGGCATGATTTATGTTTCAGTATTGAATACATGTTTTCTTGGAAAGGAAGGGAGGTACTATGAATATCTAGTGTAGGTTAGTAATCAATTTGTTAGTACATTCTTTTTTGTAATAAATTATTTTTGTATGGCTTTACTTTTGTAAATGAAACCTGTTTACATTGATAAGGTTTTTGTGTTATATTGCAATAAAGAGTTCAGCCGTATCGGCGAAACACTGAACTAAACATCTTACGTCATTGTTGACAATCGTCGCTCGCATGTAACTTCAGGCCTGTGAACCTAGGGGGCATTAACTGCCGGATATGGGACTTATTCATCGCCACCGGTGGCTTGTAGCTGTGGCTAAGCACATTACCGGTGCCGTTTGTCGTTACATCAAATATTAGGTTCGTTCCAACAACAGTCAGCAACCATCCGTAACTATCGTGAGCATGCGCAGTACAGATAAAGCGTTCCAACACAATCCAAACCGGTCCTGAACTAGAAACATGTACTGCAGTCGGGCGTTCCAACGAACTTTTGACACGGGTTCGGAACGGTCAGAAGTAATCAGCGGATTAAGGCATGTACGGAAGAGTACGCAAGACGCGCATACGCATAAGCTCATCAACGACTCCTGGATACTGAAGAAAGACATGATCAGTGAGGTTAAGATGAAAAGTAACAGTGCAGACGAATAATAAAAGTAGTAATTTAATTTAAATTTTCGCCAAAAAGAAACAGAAAGGAAATTATTTGGGTATTGAAATAGTTAATTACAATTTCAACATGCAGCTTTGATTAAAATTAGCCTATAATAAATAACGTACATAAATTAATAATTAAAAAAACTATTTTTAGATGAGAATCCCCCAGTACACGACATTGAATTGTCGGAATTCTTGCCTTCCATATTTTTATGTCAACTTTTTATAGAAAATGATCGAAATTCTATTTTCTGCAATTAGAATTAGCTGCGAAACGATAATAATTAAGTATCCCGTTCTTATCTAAGATGATCACAGTTATAGCATCTCTGGATTTATTACATAACGATCCGCGAAAGCGTTCCAACAGCGTCCAGTCCAGTTTCAATCCCATAGCAGATTCTCAACTAGCGCATGCGCATAAGATGGTACAGACGGGGGCGGTAAACTGCACACACGTTTCAGGTATATGACCTAAAAGAAGGTGATTTACACACACGTAATTTGCACACACGGATTTTGGATATGTAATCTGCACACTCAAACAACTCAGGTAATAAGAACAGGATGTAAATTGCACACGGAACTATAATGGCATGTATTTCCTTTGAACATACTCCTACTACATTATTAATGTATTAACCAATAATTTATATTGGTAGGTGGTATTTTGTTCTCTTAATGAATTTAAATCGGGATACATGCTTCTCAGTAAAATCTTTTATATTTCTCTCTATAGATTCTTCCTTCTTCAAGGAGCCTTATTTTTAATTTTTGCTGCCGTAGATATCCCCTGTATTTTCACGTATATGCATATTTGAAATTCAATTAACCTGTTTGTAAAAGTATAAATATCTGGTTAAGCAGAGTAAAATGTCTTGTTGAATCTAATATGAAAATACTCACAGACATTAATTAGTTGTACGCTGCAAGCTTTCTGTTCTAGCTGCCCAGATTGAAGGAGGAAAGGTAGCATCATCGTCTACATATGTGTCTACTAAAATAAATAGTCACAAAAGAAGAGTACACGGGAATAACGATCAAGGTCCAGTTTAGAAAGTTTCGAGAAAAACGAATTTTAAAGTTTAAGCACTTAATACTTTGTTATGTGTGTATTTAATAGAAATTGACGTAGTGGAATGACAAGAACGATTATTTCTTATTACTAGCTAGACCACATAATAGTACTTCCTTTCCACTATAAGATGACATTATTAACTCAATTTCGATTTTTGATGGACCTTGATCGTTTTTCCCGTGTACCCTTCAAAAGTTATCTAGCTTTTCATCTTGTGGCTTAATGGCCACTAAATCAGGTACAAAACAGTCGCCATTCTCATGTAGGTCTAAAAATGGTAGAGCGAATACAAATTTTTAACCACCTGCCGATTTCAGAATCACTTTTATATTTGTTTATTAAACCATATTTTTTTAATCTGACGAAGCCAAGATTGACTTAGGTGGAATGTACATCCAATGGCGTTTCCACGCGAGTTGTGTGGATACAAAGGGAAAAGTTGAGACGGTGTCGGGTGGAGTTCCCGGGTAGCTCAGTTGGTAGAGCGCTGGTACGTTCAACCAGAGATCTCGGGATCGATACCCGGCCCCGGAACAATTTTTCCCTTGAAATTATTCAAATCTGCTTTAAGGGAGCTTTACCTGAAAGACTAGATTTGCATAATATATACGTCACTGTGTACGTTAACAGAAATCCACAATTTCCAAGTCACACAGAGATTGAGTGCACTCGATGTGGGTCTCTGGCGTTTCGTCAGCCCACGCGAGTTGTGTGGATACAAAGGGAAAAGTTGAGACGGTGTCGGGTGGAGTTCCCGGGTAGCTCAGTTGGTAGAGCGCTGGTACGTTCAACCAGAGATCCCGGGATCGATACCCGGCCCCGGAACAATTTTTCCCTTGAAATTTTTCAAATCTGCTTTACAGGGAGCTTTACCTGAAAGACTAGATTTGCATAATATATACGTCACTGTGTACGTTAACAGAAAACCACAATTTCCAAGTCACACAGATTGAATGCACTCGATGTGGGTCTCTGGCGTTTCGTCAGCCCACGCGAGTTGTGTGGATACAAAGGGAAAATTTGAGACGGTGTCGGGTGGAGTTCCCGGTTAGCTCAGTTGGTAGAGCGCTGGTACGTTCAACCAGAGATCCCGGGATCGATACCCGGCCCCGGAACAATTTTTCCCTTGAAATTATTCAAATCTGCTTTACAGGGAGCTCTACCTGAAAGACTAGATTTGCATAATATATACGTCACTGTGTACGTTAACAGAAAACCACAATTTCCAAGTCACACAGAGATTGTGCACTCGATGTGGGTCTCTGGCGTTTCGTAAGCCCACGCGAGTTGTGTAGATACAAAGGGAAAATTTGAGACGGTGTCGGGTGGAGTTCCTGGGTAGCTCAGTTGGTAGAGCGCTGGTACGTTCAACCAGAGATTCCGGGATCGATACCCGGCCCCGAACAATTTTTTCCCTTGAAATTATTCAAATCTGCTTTACAGGAGCTTTACCTGAAAGACTAGATTTGCATAATATATACGTCACTGTGTACGTTAACAGGAAACCACAATTTCAAGTCACACAGAGATTGTGTGCACTGATGTGGTCTCTGGCGTTTCGTAAGCCCACGCGAGTTGTGTAGATACAAAGGGAAAATTTGAGACGGTGTCGGGTGGAGTTCCTGGCTAGCTCAGTTGGTAGAGCGCTGGCACGTTCAACCAGAGGTCCTGGATCGATACCCGGCCCCAGAACAATTTTTCCTTTAAATTATTTACATCCAATGACATTGGTTTCACTCCATAGAACACTTATTGCAGCATAGATAGCACTTATAAACAACTGTGTTCAAGGACCAATCCTTTATGTTGAACTGCTGCATAACTATCCATCTGAGTCAGTCTAATTCATACACTACTTCTCTCCTTCCATTACAATTGTCAATTGTGTTTATCGCTTGTAGCATTGGTTGACATTGCGTTCGATTTATAGGCTATGTCATTTATTTAAAAAATAATCCGAGTTATGCTGTGTGTGCAGTTTACATACGACCCCTACCACCTAGGTTTTATTGTGTGTGCAGATTACATGCCACAAATGTACAGTAAAGGTATGGGAAAAAATATACGTGAAATGTGTGTGTAGTTTACCTCCGCCCGGTACAGAAACCGTAGGCTACATGAACAGATCCATGAACCGCTTGTTTGAACGAACCTATTGAGAACTCGCAGCGAACACGTTCATTTTGCTACACGTTTCGTGTAGGTAGAGATATGATGATAAGTTTTTTTTAAAGTATTTTCGAATTCGACAACGTTCAGTGTTTTATCACAGTCTAGTAGTCTATACAGGGTGTATCTAAATTGGTGTCAAATATTTCGGGGACGTGTTCCTAACACCAAAACATTACAAAAGGTTCATATGAACATTGGTCTCAAAATAATTTATTTCAGAGTTACAAGACAAAATTTAATGTTACAAAAATTGCTCGGAGTGCCTTCCTCCTGCTTCGATGTGTCCCCTAAACCTGCGTTACATGCTCTGGCGTGCTCTGTTGAAAATTCCTGGAGTGTTTCGTATTTCTTGAAATCCAGTTTGGATACGCTCTCAGAATATCAACATTAAGTACAGGAGTCGCATAAACCAGGGACTTTAATGTCCCCAGACGAAGAAATCCATTGGATTCAAATCAGGCGATCGAGCAGGCCATGCAATGAATCCCCTTCGACCAATACATCTTTGGGGAAATCGATCATTAAAAAATTACGAACTATCAGACTGAAATGAGCTGGAGCAGCATCGTGTTAAAACACATTCGTTGGATGATGTCCAGAAGCACATCATCAATTAAATGATGCAAATCATTTCGTTCTGTTCACTCACAGAATAAATTTTCTTCTGATTTCTTTGCTCAACAAAATACAAACAAACAAAAAAACCATCAAACAATCAGCGGTCAATGACGGGACAAATCATTTAATAACTCCTTAACGAATGGTTTTCAGACCCATGTTCTTATCAACTTTTTAAATTGTTTTAGATGTTAAGAACACATCCCCGAAATATTTGACACCAATTTAGATACACCCTATATACAGTCGCGAAGCTCGATACGTAGTAAATATGCAAACATTAGATAGTTGCTCACCACTAGGATCACTAATATCGCCTCATTACAGGCAATGCAAAATATTACCGTCACAGTCTATTGTTTCTAGCACCCTCAAAACTCAAGCTTCGTGACTGTGGTTTTATTGTGTAAGGTAGTGAGTGGGGAGCTTGGAATGTCGTGGCGGACGCGAACGGAAAAGTTTGGGCTTGATAAACGGTGGTCGAGCACAGCCATAAGCAGCCCAACACGGCCAAGACAGTAGCGTAGTGTGGCCAGAACGTGCCAACGTTGCCGTATCTGTCTTGAGTCTATTAAAAATACATACAGAATACAGACCGCAGCTTGTGACAGCCACAGGTAGCGGTGACTAGTTGCTCCGTTTGCACCCGGTCTTATGGTCCACACTGTATAGGACACAGAAGATAGATGGTCGTATATGAAATCTTGTGATAATAAAGTGAAATTCAAAATGTCACTTGATCCTTATTTTTTTTAGTATTAGGGACTCCGTTTCTTGTCGCGCCTCGTATTTACTTTTGACCAGAAATCCATTAGTATTATCTTATTTACTTACAAACGGCTTTTAAAGAACACGGAGTTTCATTTCCGTCCACATATAAGCCCTTCATTGATGCCTATCCAAAGCATGATTAATCCAGTCCCTACCATCATATCCCAACTACCTCAAATCCATTTTAATATTATCCTCCCATCTACGTCTCTGCCTCCCCATAGGTCTCTTTCCCTCATACTAGGGTTGGATAAAAAGTAATGGCAACAGTTCGATATTTCTGACATGGCTTTATTCACAGGGGTACAACATTTACGTACCTTCTATATAATCGCCCCCCTTATTTATTACCTTTTGCCAAATGTTTGGAAGGCGTCGTACACCATCAGCGCGTCCATTTTTGTTGCTGTTCCGTATTGACCGCCCTAAAGCACGGATAAGTTCATCTCTGGTATTGTACCGGGTCCCTCGCAGTGGTTCTTTCACTTTGGTGAAAAGATCGTAATCGCATGGATCGTATCGGGTGAGTACGGTGGATGTTCCAGTAGTCCGCGTTTGCCGTCTGCCTTGGAGGTACAGCGTGGTGCAGTATTACCCCATCAATGTCATACGCCACAATGAACATCTCCTTCACAGCACTTTGTGTAGGGCGTTCTTTCTTTGCACGAGGAGAACCGGGATGCTTCCATTCATTTGATTGGCGTTTCAAGTTTGGTTCATACTAGCGAGTCCAGGTTTCGTCCCTAGCGACGATTCGTCCAAGAAAGTCGTCACCTTCCCTTTGGTACCGGTGCAACAAGGCCTTCCCGGAACGCTTTAACCCATCGTGCAACTGTGCGATATGGCAACGCTGCATCGCCACATGCTTCACGCAATCCCTGAAAACATTCTTATGCACTATGACCTCGTGCCATTTCAATTTTGATCCAGGAACGTTGTTCTAGTTTTGTAAGGTTGGTCTTAGGGCGCTCACACTATCCCTATGAAAGTGAATGTTCTACACACTGCAGTAGATTGATGGAGTACTGTCGCCGCTGGCTGCACTAACTCATCTAACAGTCCTTGTTCATGTCCACAGAGCTGGCAGCTCTCGAATGTACCATCGTCACGTGACAGCAGTGTTGCCATTACTTTTTATCCAACCTATGTATATTCAAATTAACACTATTCGCATTTCTGGATTCACCCGTATGTGTTACAGTCCTGCCCATCTCAAACGTCTGGATTTAATGTTCCTAACCATAAGTGGTAGTAAATCCCGAAAAGACAAAGTATATGGTTACGTCTCGTGACGAGAATATTGTACGAAATGGAAATAAAAAATTGGAAATTTATCTTTTGAAGAGGTGGAAAAATTCAAATATCTTGGAGCAACGGTAACAAATATAAATGACACTCGGGAGGAAATTAAACACAGAATAAATATGGGAAATGCCTGTTATTATTCGGTTGATAAACTTTTATCATCTAGTCTGCTGTCGAAATTCTGAAAGTTGGAATTTGTAAAACAGTTATATTACCGGTTGTTCTGTATGGTTGTGAAACTTGGAGTCTCACTTTGACAGAGGAACAGAGATTAAGGGTGTTTAAGAATAAGGTGCTTAGGAAAATATTTGGGGCTAAGAGGAATGAAGTTACAGGAGAATGGAGAAAGTTACAAAACACAGAACTGCACGCATTGTATTGTTCACCTGACATAATTAGGAACATTAAATCCAGACGTTTGAGATGGGCAGAGCATGTAGCACGGATGGGCGAATCCAGAAATGCATATAGAGTGTTAGTTGGGAGTCCGGAGGGAAAAAGACCTTTGGAGAGGCCGAGACGTAGATGGTAGGAAAATATAAAAATGGATTTGAGGGAGTTGGGATATGATGAGAGAGACTTGATTAATCTTGCACAGGATAGAGACCGATAGCGGGCTTATGTGAGGGGGCCAATGAACCTCCGGGTTCCTTAAAATCCAGTAAGTAAGTAATTAAGTAAGATGATAACTTGTTGCAAGAGCTTTATTTCTTGTTTTATTGCAAGGAATGTGTAAATATTACGTAGGATCTTCTGATATAAGTCAGTGGATTGAGGACAGTCTTCAACTTGCGATGGAACATGTTATAACAGAGGCTATGAACTGTTTTAGAGCACCGCAAGCATACGGGATTCCTTACAGTACCCTTAAACGCCGCCTAAAAAAGAATGATGACAAAAAAATGTGCTGGATTGAATTCATTGTGTGCAAGAAGTGATTTCATGAGTTTTGGACACGGCAATAAAATATGTGCAATGACTGTGTTCCTAAGTAGTGATAAAGGAGTGAGAAAGTGTCCATGAGCTTTAGATGAAGCCAGTTTTGTTACATACATGTATCAAACCAAGTTCAGGTAAAATAGAAATATCAGTAAATGTGTTAATATCATTTGCTATCTTACCCGACTATCGGGGAAAGATACCAACAATGCAGATGCCTATAAACAAGGTAATTAATGTTTTCTGTTTTGTATCAAAAATATAGTTTCAGAATTCCTTCCAGACATTGATATATCAATATGAGATTCAAAACTAAATGAACAATATCTTAAATTTTCAATCAAAGAAAAAGTTAGGCATCTTCTCCCGGCCACTCTACGTCTCTGCCTCCCCAAAGGTCTTTTTCCCCTCATATATTCCAATTAACACTCTATTCGCATTTCTGGATTCACCCATATGTGTTACAGCCCTGCCCATCTCAAACGTCTGGATTTAATGTTTCTAACCATAAGTGGCTCCTTCTTGGTATCACTTGTGAGGCTCAGACCTGTCTTCGGACAGTTGATTAAACAACATCGATTAAGTTAGGTGAAGAATACTATGCATGCAATTCTGTGTTGTGTAACTTTGTCCATTACCCTGTTACTTCATCCCTTTTAGGCATTGAAATAATTATGTCTATTCGCCCCTATTGAATTGTGCACGGTTAGCACGTCTAGCCGCGAAACCAGGTGTCCCGGGTTCGATTCCCGGTCGGGACAACTTACCTGGTTGAGGTTTTTCCGGGGTTTTCCCTCAACCCAATACGAGCAAATACTGGGTAACTTTCGGTGCTGGACCCCGGATTTATTTCACCGGCATTATCACCTTCATCTCATTCAGAAGTTAAATAACCTAAGCTGTTGATAAAGCGTCGTAAAATAACTTACTAAAATAAAAAATGGATCATGCAAGAATTTCAATTTAGCCTATTTCCTTCTTTCGACTACCATGGAACAATCTTCATAATGTCTGACTGCGTTGCTTTATTTAATGGTCAAATTAAAGTAAGAGTCAGAATAATTTTACAAATTTACACCTGGCACATATTAAATATTTCGTAAAGTACACATTTCCATTATTTAATTACATTTTTAAGTTTCCCACGGTAATGTATACTTATGCTTTATTTGATGCACATAGATTACTAATTTTATTGTTACTACATTTTAATTTTTATGAAACTTCGATATGCTTCCATACCAAGCAAGGTAAGACAAAATTACTTAAAAATTGTAACAATGACCTTAATTACATAAATCAATTAACTAATCAAAATCAGTTCATTACAATATATTGAATTACTTTAGATAACACCGTTCTGCATTTCAAATCTTATTTTCTGTTGTTTTCAATCTGATAGGCGATTCTAAACGGATTTTTTGGGCTGAATTCGAAAATAATCTCCATTTTCCCCCATCATGTCAGGTTTTGAGACAATTCATGAATAACCAGAAATAAAATTACAGCTTTGTGAAACGTCATAATAATTATTTTCAACAAGAATTTTGTGAGAAAAGCTAGGCCACAATTTGTTGTTTGCCACTAATTAATCATTAATAAATATTAATTAATAATTATAACCACATGTATAATCTTACCTCAATATTGCACTTCAAGTTTTCTCATCTTTGATCTCCTCGCATGTTGTTCAGAGCAGTCCCTTTTTAACATCCAGCAATATTCCGCAATGTTTCCATTATGAAGCAAAACACCTTTAAGGCTATTTGGAATTATAGTTTATATTATAACATTTTAAGATGGCAAGGATGTCTTGATAATGCACTAAATTTTCTTCTTCAGCAAAAAAGGGACAAGTTCTTTCTCACGATGCCTATACCATGAAAAATATGTATCCTCAGCTAATACTTTCTTTTCTATTAACCTAGAACCTAATAGTTCTGCTGATTCTTTAGGAAAATTTAAATCCCTCACTGTATTATTAAGCTCATTTTGATTAAAATATCTATCATCGCCAGTTTGTCTGGTTCATAAGTATGATCCACTGGAGATTCAGTCTCATTGCTACTGGATGCAGATGGCAATGTGTCTGATTCAGGGTGTCCCGGAACGGGAATATCAGGACCATGAGGTACGGGCCGAATGGCAGAGGGAATGTTAGGATATAGAATATCTTTCTTGTTTTTAGCAGTATATCCAGCTACCTTAACTACACAAAAATAACAATCGTCTCCATGATTTGCAGGTTCTCTCCAAATCATAGGGATACCAAAGGACAATGATTTCCTTTTTCCATTTTTCCAACTCCTCAACTCTTCAACACAACTACGACACAATTTATGGGGGCACCAGTATTTGACCTGACCTCCTAACTTAATGCTAAAATATTGAAAGTAAACATTCTTTACAAAAGCTGTTGTATTCTGTCTCTGTTTTACCAATGTTTAAGACGTACATATATAGAAAAACAAATTTGGATCATTTACACAACCACGTTTCGACATTTCTATGAAACAACACTATTAAATTGTACTCTCGCAGAAAAATGAGAACTCACACACTTCACTTTTACAAGACAACCAACAACACAAGACTGAACCTCTAATTTTAAAACAACTTTTAGAAGGGGATAGGTTTTTTATCTCAGTAAGGAAATCTGTAGCCTCATAAGCTGGATTGCACTTCCATAAATAAATATATATACGGGGACCCTCTGTCATTTCTCTAATTCATTGTTAGTTTCAATAGCAATCTCTAAGAATAAATATTTCCTTAATAATTTTTTATGACCTGAGACACTAAACAGTTCAACTTCTTGTTTATAATCACCATTAATTTGAGAAAAATTCGTGTTTATAATCACCATTAATTTGAGAAAGATTCGTTCCGGCACCGGCAATCGAACCCGGGACCTCTCACCTCTGCGCGCTGAGAGGCCCCGGGTTCGATTCCCGGTGCCGGAACGAATTTTTCTCGAATTAATGGTGATAATACACATTGACTACTTCATAGTAGTCGTGATAGTATTCAATGAGGATGGCGAGACCTCGTATAATGAATATGTGATGTAGTCCTGTTTATAGGTAACGTTGGTTCCAGACAGATAAAAATCTCCAAGAATAAACAACGGATGTCTTAACCTCAGTTCATTTTAAGGGGGAGGATACAATTTTGTATATCCCTCATGGGCGGATATAGTTAGTAGATTTTAATAAATATCAAATACAAACATAATCAAACATATTATGTCACATTTTAAGTAATAAAGTTTAAATTATAAGCTGTCGTGCCTATTTAACAAATGAAAAGCACACTGTAATAATACTATATTACGAATAATATATTGAAAACATAAAATTTTGAATTGTAAAAAATTCTGACGTGGTACGCGAAAACGGATTTCAGTTTTGCAGTCGGTGTAAAATTGTGGTTCAGAAACGCTCATTTATTTCAAAACAACAAAATCCATGAAGAACGGTGTAATCTTTTGTATAATTGTTTCACTGTATATTAGGGCCTATGCCACTTACCGAAAATAATAGAGTTCGAAATAACCCCACAATTGAGACTATTTTTCTTGTTAATTCTAGAACTGATTAGAAAAATTGTGAGATATTAGTATGTTGAAAACATTAATCCTGTCCATAACGTTATAACTTCAAAGCAACAGTAAATACCAAAATATCACAAACAAAAGAGTCATACAATTTTTTCTGTGAAATAAAATAAGTATATCTCTTTGTAATTAAATATCAGCATTTTTATTAATTTTGTATGAAAGTAGTAATTTGTGAATATACACAAAAGCCGCCCTAAATAAGGGTTCGATAGATCGGCCTACTAATCAATTCATAAAGAATAATAAGTAAACAAAGCAATTTTGGGACATCATATTATTCGCTGTGGTGAAGGAATTATCCAAATCTATCAAGTACCTTCTGAGATTACTTCACCCAAAAACCCTCTTTCTTTATTTATTAATAATAATAAACATTTATATGCACATAATATATTAAAATGATATCAATATTCTCTTAGGACACCATATTATTCGCGGTGGTGAAGGAATTATCCAAATCGGTCAAGTATCTTCTGAGATTACTTCACACAAAAACTCTCTTTCTTTATTTATTAATATTAATAAACATTTATATGCACATAATATATTACAATGATATCAACATAAAATAGTGTTAAGAGAATATCTTCGGTTTGTTGTGCAAAGACCCCTTAAATAAACGCAGGCTCATTTATTTTCACTTCATTGTTTAGCCTGAGGTGACACTAATATAAAACGCACTGTTATATTAAAATTCATTTATCTCGTTAAATTTTCGTCCTATCGAGATGATGTATAGAATTAAACTTGTCGGAAACATTTTTGAAGAAACATTTGCAATGTAACATTTTTCTAAAACATAAATAATAAGTAAGATATTTCGATTTATTGAACTCACTCCTCCTTATAACCTCCATTTTAAACAAAGTATTTTAAATTTCATATACCCTAAATTCTAAGAGAGGCCGGATTTAATGTATATACCTATTTTTATAGAAATCAGATCGGTCATTATCGCGTGAAAAGATAACAAATATCCACACAGACAGAGAAACATTAAAAAAATCTTTGTTACCCAGCAGCACTCGAATTTGTGTAAGCGAAGCTGTCAATTCAATTCTGTGCCCCATCTCAGTGCTTTCTAATTAGTTCATTTTTTCGTCACCTGATTGTGTCAGTTGCCAGCCGGAAGAGAATGTTGCTAGGAGAAATATGGCCCATTGCACACGCAAACTCATTCTGAATTGGACGAAGACAACTCTTCTGCAACTGCGAACATAATTGCAAGACCGTACCTATTTATGAATACGCCAGTTGCCAAGATACCATTCACACATAAACTGTATATTGAGTACGTAAGTATGCACTTAGTAATTACTTTAGAGTATCTTGGTCTCAAAATTATCTAGAAGAGTTAAGCATAAAAGTTCAAGAACCAGCTGTAAAGGTGTTCTGTATGTACTTACTATGACTGGAACTGGACAATGGCACAGCTGATGCATAACTTTTTCTAAGGCGCAACGCAAATTTAAGTAAATGCTAGTCAGAAACCTTCCTTGATAAAGCAACCTACAAATATATGGAGATAAGAAGACAATTCATAAGATAATGTTGAGTTAGCATAAGTATAAGTACCGTAAACAACAGTGTGTAGTAAAGCTACTTGGACAAATTTATTGGAGTGATAAGTGGGATCAAAGGATTTTAACATGTCTTTTATCAATTGATCAGTGGCTATTTTTACGTAGTTAAGTACTTTTAATTGGAATTTTTGTCTGCCTCCAAGGTCACCCGACGGAACATCGCTGTGGTTTTTCTTCTTCTTCTTCTTCTTCTTCTTCTTCTTCTTCTTCTTCTTCCCTTCAAGTATTAGGTCATATGGCCTGTTACGATCTCACAGTTGAATTTTCAACCCAGCGCTTCCCGATTGGACGATAGTGGAGCATGACTTTTGGGAATCTATCTCTACGCATGTGATGCAGATGATGTATCCAGTTGTTCCGAAAATGTTTTACGTGAGTAATTACAGGTTCTAGTTGTAATTCTTCCATTACATCTTCATTGCGTTTGTGATCCCCTTTCGTGCAGTATATCTCATAAATTTTATTTCTTTGGCCGTTATTCTGCTATCGTCTATCTTCCTCAGTGTTCATGCTTCACAGCCGTAACGAAGTACAGGTCTCTCCAAGGTCTTGTATAGGCGAATTCTACTGGGTGTTCATTTCAAAGTGTGTCATGACGTCACGGTTGTGAGTCAGCGATTTGAAGCGAGTTTCAGCTTTTATGTCAGAGAAGTTGCCTATTAATCAAGGTGTTCAATCTGAACTTAACGTGTGCGGTATAACTTGAACGTCGTAGCAACAGATGGCGGTGTGTACGGTCTGTGTGCTACCATAACCTCTTTCGAACTGTGTTTTGCGCAGGCAAGTCGTACGCAGGGTATTTGTTATCATCGGTTGCGTACGGCAACATTCCACAATACAAATCAAATGCTCCGTGTCCATGTTAACCGTCGAAGTTAATGTCAACAAATACGTAAGTAATTGTCTTAACCCTCTCGTCATATCCCGACAATAAAAAAAAAAACTCACCTCAGTACGTGTTTCCAAACAGTTCACATTCCTACCTCTACCGGCGTTACCGTACGTATCGGTACGTACTCTTCAGAATGAACGCCGTAATTGCTAGGCAACTTCTCTGGCACATAGGTAATATGCCTCTGCGGAAGTGTAGGAAGATTGAATTCTCTAGGTCAGCGGTTCCCAAAGTGTGCTCCGCGGAGCCCTTAGGGCTCAGCGAAAGATTCTCAGGGGCTCCGTCCGCGGAAGTTATGACAAAAATTGCTGCTTCCATCTAGTCTCCAGCGGGAAAAGGGAAACTACTTCCATCAAGCGAAAAATACTTTCTGAGAAAGTAGTTTGCGTTCTTCTCGCTAATTGAAAATATAAGTATTAGATTTACTCGTCACTGGAACTATCTCGATCTTTCTTGCTTGCCAAGTACTCAATGATTCTCGAAATTTATTTGTTTTTTTTTTTTATACTGGGCAGGCATTGTTTCTTATTCGTGGTACGTGGAATCTACAATCTATTGACTGTTATGTTACCTGAAAAATACACTAGTGTCCAAAAGTTAAGCATGATTCGTAAAACAGAGAAATGAGAGGGAAAACTGTGAGCAATCGCTATAAAACTTTATCACAGGGTGTGCCGCATCGTACTTGTGCTCTGTGCATAGGGAGGGGGTACCGCAACCTCCACCTCCCCTCCGAATAAACACGTGTTTCGAAGGTATGCAGACCCAGTGCGACTCATTCGTTCTTGTTCTTTCATTGTGAACAGAGGGTAGTTTCTTATCACAGTGTATACAGGACAGCACCAACATGCCACAGAGACGCCAATTGGACCCTGTTTTGAAGGGTAGAATAATCGACGTCTGGAACCAGGTCAGACACAGACCGAAGGCTCTGGAGCCCTGAATGTGGCCAAAGTGTCATTTGCAGGCTTTGGCGACGGTTCGAACACACAGGAGATGTTCGTCGTATGCCTGTACAAGGTCGCCACGGGTCACAACGCCGCAAGAAGACCGATATTTGGCCTTAACAGCACGACGTAATCGGACGATGACTGCAAGACAACTGTCTTCTGAGCTTGCAGCCGCCTCAGGCAAAGTGTATACCGGAGGCGCAGGGCAGGCAGTCTCTATGCCAGACGACCAGCAGTGTGGTCCAGCTCACTCGAGTACACATAAGGAACCGTTTACAGTGGAGTCGGAAACATCAACATTGGACCTAGAATGAATGGAGGAACGTGCTGTTTACAGACGAGGACCGATTTAGTTTGACCAACGAATCTGGAGAGAACGTGGAACCCAGCGTCGTTCACAAACATCGTGGGAAAACGCTCATTTTGTGGAGGTGGCGTACTCGTGCGGGCAGGCATAATGTTCAATGAACGTACAGATCTGCGCATCTTCGCAGCTGGTACTGTGAATGCCCAGAGGTACAGAGATGAGGTATTGGAACGACATGTGCGACTTTTCAGAGGTGCAGTTGGTCCACACTTCATTTTTATGGACAACAATGCACGTCCGCATAGAGCCAACCTGGAGGACGAGTATCTTGAGGGGAAAGACATCCAGCGCATGGACTGGCCAGCGAAGTCCCGGGATCTGAAACTTATAGAGCATGCCTGGTATGCATTAGGATGACGAGTTGCAGCCCACCAGTCTCCACCGAGGACACTTTCAACCCTCCGCAATGCTGTTCGTCAGGAATGGGAACAGCTGCCTGCAGAGCTCTTGAACCACCTGGTAGAGTGCATGCCACGATGCTGCGATGCCTTGTAGCCATGAGGGGTAACCACACCCATATTAACCGCTCAGCACCATCATTGTTGTGGATGTGATAGTCAGATTTTGAACCGTAATTGTGTAAAATATATCCCTAGGCCACAATAAAACAAAATTTGCTGATATGTGTTACTCTGTTGCATACCAGATCCTGTGTGATTCATTTGTTCAAGTTTGGTGCCATTCTGATAGGTTGGGAACAAAATATTAAATTGTGCTTAACTTTTGGACACTAGTGTATATATTACTGAATATCTGCATATTAATTTGATAGCACATGTGTTAGCTAAAGTTTCGTTGAACCGGAACTGTGGGTTAAGGCGGGCTCCCTAAGACCTAAGAGTTATTAGCCATCAACCAGTGCTCAATCAAAGGGAGATAACAATAGCTATAGCCTTACTTTCAAAGAAGACAGTGCGAATTCCTGGGAACTGAGTTCGGAATATGTTGAACATGATCCTGTCTCAGGGTCCACGATGCCAAGTGTAAAGGTATTGAAAGTAACAAACGAAAATATTGTGATTTATATTTGGACATGGGATTCACTGAGTTTGCTGATGAACGTCCACAGTGTGTGACATGTAACAAAGTTTTTCCCAATAGTTCTATGTTTCCTGCCAAGCTTAGACTGTATATCTCAATTCAAAAATTCACAAATAAAACTGCAGATTACTTCGAAAGAAAAAGTGACGAACTCCATGCAGTTCAGACAAAATTTCACCTCGTGTAAAAACAAACAACGAGAAAGCACTGAAAACGTCGTACTTTGTTAGTCATGACCAGGCACTTGCTGGTAAACCTCACCTTTGCTGAAACTCTTATGAAACCACTATTAGTGAAGGTAGTGAAGTGCATGGTGGACGAGAAAACTGCAAAACTTGATTTCCAGTGTGCCCTTATCAAATAACACTGTGCATAACCGAATCCAGAATATATGAAAAGACGTAAAAAAAATATCATGATTTCTCGTACCAGTTAAACGAAATTTTTGTTACAACTCGACAAATCCACGGTCTTTGCCGGATTAGCTATGTTAATGATGTTTGTGCGATATGAATTTTCAGGTTTTTTTTTTTCATGAAATATTTTGTTCTGCAGCCATTGCCATCCTCTACAAGTGATACTGATTTTTTTCCTTCTTCATTGAAAACTCGATATCGTGGGACAATTGCATTGACATGTGCACAGATGGCGCAAAGTCCATGGTAGGTCCTTTTGCTGGCGCTATTGCAAGGATCAAGAAAGTTTTAAAAACTGCACAAGTAGACACTGTGTACTACACCAACACGCCCTCGCAACGAAAAAATGCCAGCGTTATTAAGGTACTAGACAACTCCGTCAAAATTATTAACTTTGCTAAGGCACGACCTTCGCAGTGTAGGCTACTTAAAATCCTGTGTGAAGATATGGGTAGCATACACAAGTCATTATTAGTAATATTACACACAGAAGTGCGATGGTTGTAGCGCGGTAAAGCGTTGCCCGATTACATGAACTTCGAACGGAAGTTTCTTCACTTTTGAATTACCAGAACAGTTGGCTAGCAGATTATTTGAATGATCAGGAATGGTTCTACAAATTATGTTACTTGGCAGACATTTTTCAAAAATGAATTCAGCACATACATACAAGGTAAATGGAAGATTATATTCGATGCTGATGACCAAATTGTCGCACTGAAGAAAAAGATAGCGTTCTACATAGAAAGCGTCGACAATAAGGATCTTACGTTTTTCATTGACTTCAAAATTTATAGAAGAAAATAACATAACAATGAATGTCTCATTCATAGCAATTAAGAAAGAACACCTTAACAATTTGCTTCAAAATATGAATTCATACTTTCCAAGGGACCTTAGGAATCGATTCTAAAGAAATATGAGTGGATTGTAGATCCATTTCCAGTGATGTCAAAACCAGCAGCCCTCACTGCTTCAGATACGAGGTCCTTATATGTAGACATGGTTTCGAACAACCATTGTCAGGCATAATTTAAAAGCAAACCATTTCCCGAATTTTGGACTAAGTTAGGGGAGGATCTTTTGATATTAAGTTCAAAAGCTAAATTTCTCTCACTGCCTTTTGATACCTACTATGCACCTCAGTGAAACGACCTTTTCGAGGTACACGGCTACAAAAACAAAATATCGAACTTGTTTGGACACACAAGACGATATACGTCTTCAACTGACTTCTGTGACACCGGGCATTGACAGACTCTGTCGCAAGAAACAGGCACATTCTTCACAATAACTTCGGGTGTACATGTAACATCGTAACATTTTTTAAATATCTTGTTAATATCATTTTGTAGATTTAAATAAATTTTATCCAGTAATTGTTTACTATTGTTTCCTTCATTATTATTATTATTATTATTATTATTATTATTATTATTATTATTATTATTATTATTATTATTATTATACATACATATACATAGCTACTTCTGTTTATGTATCCTGTGACATATGCTTCATAGAACGTAAACAGATAAAACTAAAAAGTAAACATTTCTTGGGGCTCCACGAGGAACTTTTGCATCAAAAAGGGCTCCGTGGCTGAAAAAGTTTGGGAACCGCTGCTCTAGGTTCATCGGCTAGCCACAAGACGGCATACAGCGAGCCATGACACACTTTGAACTGAACACGCAGTAGTATGCCTTTGTACTAGGGAAGGTTTCTTAATGTTGTTAATTATTCCCATTGCTTTGGTGTATTTAGAAATTTTCTGTGAAATGTCTACTTCATCGAAAAAAGATAATGTGATCCGAGATATGTAAAATAATTTCTTCTTCTAATATTTTTTAATCTAAACATATTTTGCTAGGCACAGTATTTGCTGCAAAAGGCCATAATTTTGGTTTTTGTTTATTGATTTTCATATCATATTTATTTCCAATTTTGTTAAAATTAAAAACTGAACGTTGTAATTCATTTTCTGAGGATGCCACTAGAACTAAATTATCTGCAAAATGTAATTAATCTAGTTGTAAATGTCTATTGAATTGTATATCTATCTGTGGTTTTTCTTACGGGAATAATAACCTATAAAAACACACTTTAAAATAAGAAATTTGAGGATAAAAAAATTGATAATGTGGGTCATATTGTAACTTTTATACAAAACAAGAATGTAACTTTTATTCAAAACAACAATAATTCCTTCCTACAATTCACTTTAAATGCTCTCGTCAACAATGGGATTTCCACTCCACACAGCAACAGAGTATTCGTTATTGCACTCCACAGACGACAATGACAATTTGCTTGGATTATTGAGAACAACAATGAACTGTTAATCTTAACTAATGTTCACAAAGCACTATTTACAAAACAGAACTATCAGTTCTCAGTTCACAGTTCGTTTGCCTTGGCTAGTTCTTCTAGCTCCGTCACTCGAGTTCACTGTATCTCGAACCCCAGACCTTCAGAGACAGTCCACTGAACTTCGAACTCAGGTCCCCCAACTGCGGTCCACTGCACTCGAACTCAGGACTTCGGACGCTCACACAGCTGCGGACACACTCAAGTCGAACTCCGGTCTCGAAGCTGGCTTCATTGCTACACAAGACTGGCTGGCTTGCTGTCCATCGACTATAACAACAACTGCTGCTCAAGTTCACTCTCGTGTCGTATTTATAACTAAACCATAGTTTCTGGAGAGTACGATTCGCGATTAATCGACAGATTCCTAGAAGATGGCACCTCTCGAATTCTCTGGATTTCTCCCCTCAGTCACCAGCTGCTTTACTCCCTCCTCACCCTTCGTCGCATCCACGCCTCCACCTCGCGCCCCCCTCTTACGTCTGTCCCCACCAGACAAGAGCGGTCGCAGACCCGAGCGGTCGCAACCTTCTTCGCTGCGTCGCTCGTTTTTCTCGTGCATCCCCGACCTCTGTGGGACGCGATCGACTCCCGACTGTCACAATATTTTAGAATGTGGTTCCCATATTCTGAGCATATTCTGAGAGTATCTGGACAGACTATTCAGAATAATAATTATTGATACGATTGAAACATGTCTATTTCGATAAATAGTTGATCGAAAGTATTTCCTTACAGGTTATTGACATTAAGTACAGAAATATCTAGTTATTAATTTAAACAAAATTTCAGTGTAAATTAGTAACTCAATGGTTACCATAATTTTGTCATTGAATGTAAAGTCAGCTGTTTCAAACACGGTGTATGGTAATAACCAGGCTTCGAGACTTTGGACCCGATACAATAAGTTTACTGTGCATGCACTATAGGTTGTTGACTCGCCGCAGGTAGATATAGATGTGTTGAGGTAACAACGTTGCTATTTAGAGTAGAGTACGGTAGTATGGGGAACACACATATGTACATTCTGAAAGTACATATACATTACACAATGATAATGTCAAAAGAATGTGAAAGGCATTTATTGTCCTGTCTTTTATACGCATTTGTGATTAATTACACACAGCATTAATGGTGGAAATAAACATGTAGGAATTTTAATATCTCCATTTATCCTATTGGCCGTCTTTAGGAAGTGCAGTTACAGTACCGAATTGCAATGTTCTACAAGATACATTCTCATTGTTTCAAACATAAAAGTTTTTCGGTTATCTGCCAAACACAGTTTGTACTGTGAAATGCTGCGCTCTACGTCGCATGACGTGATAGGAGCAAAACGAAAATTCTTAACATCATTGCAGTCTCTAAGAGACAATCCTTTATTCTGAGGTGTAGCAGATTATGCTACACAATGATCCATATCCGTTATTTTTACATAAAATTGATTTCCACTTCTGTTTTACACGTTCAGTAACCGGTGTACTTGGTGTCTCATTAATTCTCTGTGTCATTTCCTCACCTAATTTGACGGCTTCTGGCATCTCTTGCTGTGACTTTTCTAACCGTGTAATAGTTTCAGACACAGTTTGAAAATAGGTTTGTAAGAAAACCAAATTATTCGTCAGAACCTTCAAATCCAGAGCGTTTTCCTTTGCATATTTGTGGACATTCATTCTACAATATCCCACCCACTGTACGCTTTACCACTATACTCAGTACGCCGTTAATGCGGATTTCCCACTGAACTGCTCTATTTGGTCCAAAGTCTCGAAGCCTGGTAATAACATTTCCAGGATATTGATATTAAGCTTACGTAAGGGCTCACGCCGCTTAGCGTGGCTAAGATTGGGGGCATGGAAGGGTAATAAAATTGTCAACGAAGAAGGGGAGCGTCTTTGTCCGCTTTGCAAAGGAAAGGACTCCTATAAACATATTTTATTACAGTGTGTCGGATTGGAACATGTACGGAGAAAATATCTAACACCCTCGCTGCAAAGTCAGAATAGGAGTTCGCTTGCATGTCTTGACCTCATGGGGAATAGAGAATGGGAACAAAAGATTGGATTGTTCCTCTTGAAGGCGAGAAAGAGTAGAACCTCAGCTGTTGAAGTTTGTGAAGCGAATTGAGGAAGGGTTAATAGTATACACCCAAATGTACACTTTTATGTGTTTTAGGTTAATATATATTATATAATGCTTTTTATTGTGCCATTTCCATTTTAATATGTGTTCTTTTATAGAGTAGTTGGATGTAATCATAGGAAGACTTGTATGACTTGAGGCTTTCCCGGCGTTTGATGTAGAATAACTCTTCTCGGGTTCTCAGCCAGGTGAGTTGGAGATTAGCTTCCAAGCTTTCGACGGCTAGCTCTGCCATCTTCTTCAGGGACGAAGTGATGTGGGACCAGGTCTAGCCGGTATATATGCAAAAGTATGGCTTCCCGCTGCGGGCCAATCAGGAGCTAGTTCCTAGTCCCGACCGCCAGGCGCATTCTGGTTGCTGGACACGTCAGCCAATCAGGAGCCACTTGCTGGTCCCGACTGTCTGCCGTGTGCTGGTGGTCTAAGCGTATTGATGGCAGGTTTCCATGCCGTACTCAGCTGTAGATCCCCGTCTCTGTTGAAATTATTGCCATCTAGCTGGATTTCGATGGCTTCCTTGATAACTAAGTCCCAGTAACCTGATATCTTGTCCAAGATGGTGGTGGCGCTGAAATCTATCTTGTGGCCAATTTCTAGGCTGTGTTGGGCTACTGCAGACTTATCAGGATAATATAGTCTTATGCTGCGTTGGTGTTCCTTGCAGCGTTCCATAATAGTTCGTCCCGTCTGCCCGATGTAGCATTTCCCACACTTACAAGGTATTCTGTAGACACCAGGTGTCCTGAGACCAAGGTCGTCCTTAACTGGTCTCAGCAAGTTCTGGATCTTTGTGGGCGGCTTATGGATGGTTTTAATCCCGTGTTTTCTTAGCATTCTGCTAATTTTGCCCGAGATGGGGCCGTAGAACGGGATATATGCATTGCCCTTTGTCTCCTCTTGTTCCTCGGCAGGTGGTTTGTCCGAAAAGGCCCTTCTGAGGACCAAGCCGATTTCCCTGTTGCCGAAGTTGTTCTATAGGAACGTCTTACGTAGGTGACAGATCTCAGAAGGGAGACTCTCTTTGTCCGAAATCCCTCTCGCCCTGTGTAGAAGAGTCGACAGGACCGTTCGTTTCTGTGCCGGATGGTGGTGGCTGTGCCCATTGAGATATAGATCGGTATGAGTCGGTTTCCTGTATACTCTGTGACCCAGTGTGCCATCTGACTTCCTGGAGATGAGAATGTCTAAGAAGGGGAGACATCCTTCTTTTTCCACCTCTTTCGTGAACTGGATGTTCGGGTGGATATTGTTCAGGTATTCTTGGAACTCCTGAAGTTTTTCTTCTCCATGAGGCCAGACGACCAAAGTGTCATCTACATAGCGGTAGAAGTGAGCTGGTTTCAGGGGGTGCGTTCTCCAGGGCTCTGTGCTCGAAGTCTTCCATGTCCAAATTGGCTATGGCGGGTGACAGAGGTGAGCCCATGGCTACACCGTCGGATTGCTCATAGTACTGCCCTTTGTACATGAAGTAGGTGGGGCTGAGCGTATGGTTAAAGAGTCCAATTACCTCAGGCGGGAAGTGAGGTCTCAATAACTCCAACGATTCCTTGAGTGGGACTCTAGTGAAGAGGGATACAGCATCAAAACTCACCAGAATATCAGATGGATTTGTTCTGATGCTCTCTAGAGTCTTGATGAACTCTGCTGAATTCTTCACATGGTGGCTGCATTTTCCCACAAGAGGATTCAGAAGACTGGTCAGGTATTTGGTCAGCCGGTAGGTGGGAGAACCTATGGCGCTGACAATAGGTCTCAGGGGAACCTCCTCCTTGTGAATTTTCGGCAACCCGTAGAGTCTAGGTGGTCTCGTGGAATGTGGAGTCAAGGACTTCGTCACTTCGGCTGGCAGATTGGCCTTCTTTAGTAAGGCAGTTGTGCGCATTTCTATGGAGCTCGTGGGGTCGCGGCTGAGTATCTTGTATGATGGATCCGCTAGTAGTTCCAGGATCTTCTCATTGTATGTATTGGACTCCATGACGACCGAAGCATTTCCTTTATCTGCCGGTAGAACCACAATACTTTCATCCTCTCGTAACGAGCGGAGTGCCTGTTGTTCTGCCTTTGTGATGTTGGGTGTGGCTCTACCGGCCCTTATGAGGGCCCCGCAGCAGAATTCAGCAGAGTTCATCAAGACTCTACAGAGCATCAGAACAAATCCATCTGATATTCTGGTGAGTTTTGATGTTGTATCCCTCGTCACTAGAGTCCCACTCAAGGAATCGTTGGAGTTATTGAGACCTCACTTCCCGCCTGAGGTAATTGGACTCTTTAACCATACGCTCAGCTCCACCTACTTCATGTACAAAGGGCAGTACCATGAGCAATCCGACGGTGTAGCCATGGGCTCACCTCTGTCACCCGCCATAGCCAATTTGTACATGGAAGACTTCGTGCACAGAGCCCTGGAGAACGCACCCCCTGAAACCAGCTCACTTCTACCGCTATGTAGGTGAAACTTTGGTCGTCTGGCCTCATGGAGAAGAAAAACTTCAGGAGTTCCAAGAATACCTGAACAATATCCACCCGAACATCCAGTTCACGAAAGAGGTGGAAAAGAAGGATGTCTCCCCTTCTTAGACATTCTCATCTCCAGGAAGTCAGATGGCACACTGGGTCACAGAGTATACAGGAAACCGACTCATACCGATCTATATCTCAATGGACACAGCCACCACCATCCGGCACAGAAACGAACGGTCCTGTCGACTCTTCTACACAGGGCGAGAGGGATTTCGGACAAAGAGAGTCTCCCTTCTGAGATCTGTCACCTACGTAAGACGTTCCTATAGAACAACTTCGGCAACAGGGAAATCGGCTTGGCCCTCAGAAGGACCTTTTCGGACAAACCACCTGCCGAGGAACAAGAGGAGACAAAGGGCATGGCATATATCTCGTTCTACGGCCCCATCTCGGGCAAAATTAGCAGAATGCTAAGAAAACACGGGATTAAAACCATCCATAAGCCGCCCACAAAGATCCAGAACTTGCTGAGACCAGTTAAGGACGACCTTGGTCTCAGGACACCTGGTGTCTACAGAATACATTGTAAGTGTGGGAAATGCTACATCGGGCAGACGGGACGAACTATTATGGAACACTGCAAGGAACACCAACGCAGCATAAGACTATATTATCCTGATAAGTCTGCAGTAGCCCAACACAGCCTAGAAACTGGCCACAAGATAGATTTCAGCGCCACCACCATCTTGGACAAGACATCAGGTTACTGGGACTTAGTTATCAAGGAAGCCATCGAAATCCAGCTAGATGGCAATAATTTCAACAGAGACGGGGGTCTACAGCTGAGTACGGCATGGAAACCTGCCATCAATACGCTTAGACCACCAGCACACGGCAGACAGTCGGGACCAGCAAGTGGCTCCTGATTGGCTGACGTGTCCAGCAACCAGAATGCGCCTGGCGGTCGGGACTAGGAGCTAGCTCCTGATTGGCCCGCAGCGGGAAGCCATACTTTTGCATATATACCGGCTAGACCTGGTCCCACATCACTTCGTCACTGAAGAAGATGGCAGAGCTAGCCGTCGAAAGCTTGGAAGCTAATCTCCAACTCACCTGGCTGAGAACCCGAGAAGAGTTATTCTACATAGGAAGACTTGCTTTGGGTACAAAGCATGTATGGTCAGAAGACCCGTGCATTGGATTTTAGAGAAAATTATGATAATATAAAGTCTGTATGTATAATATTACTCAATAAATCCATCTACTTTATATGCATACAAAGTAAAAGCGGGACGAACAAAAATAGAGATCGAAGTTTAACCGACTTTTGAGCTTTGCTGTCAATTGAAGCAATCTCGTCGATTACGGGGTATTTTCGTCAACTTTGGAGTACTAACATTAACACAAAAAATTAGAATGAAAGTAAATTTAATCAGTATAATATAGGCGAGAAAAAAAGAAAGACACGAATGTAACATATGAAGGGTAGAGGGCAAAAACACGGTATACCACAAATATGAAGTTTTGAGAAAATTGCACTTTTATGGTCTGAAATCTGCGATAAAGGAAATGAACTGAAAATTTGCCAGACATTAAAATATAAACATTATAAGAAATCATAAGTAGGCGTACTATTTTTCAGCATTTTGGAACTTTTTTCTAATCGTGCGGTTTTTTTAATGAAACGTGAAGAGCTGCAGAAGACCGTTCTTTTATTACATTTGGTTTACCTTCGCTGCAGCAACTGTGCAGCAAATCCAAACACCGCTTTACGAGATTACTGCACGATCCATCATAGCGGAATGCGTGTTTTGATCTTTTTGCAACGTTTGTTATTGTTAAAATCTCCTTACTTACTAACTCACTTACTTGCTTGCTTACTTACTTACTTACTTACTTACTTACTGGCTTTCGAGGAAGCCGGAGGTTCATTGCCGCCCTCACATAAGCCCGCCATAGGTCCCTATCCTGAGCAAGATCAATCCAGTCTCTATCATCATATTCCACCTCCCTCAAATCCATTTTAATATTATCTTCCCATCTACGTCTCGGCCTCCCCAAAAGTCTTTTTCCCTCCGGCCTCCCAACTAACACGTTAAAATCTCCCAGTAATAATAATTTCATGTCAGTATCATGAAAGTCTAAACTATTTAACATGTTCGTTTCTTTTAAGTTTGAACTACTTATTACTGCAGTAATAGAAGCCAATATTAATTGTCCACCATTTACAGACTGCTGGCCGAATTGCGTTTTTTCGACCCCCTTTCTGCTGCAGCAAAGTCAAGAAGCGCTTTACTGAAGCGTTAAAAAAAAAAAACCAACGGTAACATTTTAAATCTCTTTTATGTGGCGTTATGTGGTGTACCAAGTTATCATCCGACTTAAGTGGGAAAATTATTTAATGAGTCACTTATCATTCTATACTATATACAATATAGTGTGTGTGTGTGTGCCCAGGGTGAACCGTAAGTAATGTCATGGATTTCAAAGGGTTATTCCTTGGGTTATTTAAAACAAAAAAAAAGTTTTATACAGTTTTTCTCCTTTGTGCTTCCTATTCGAGAAAAAATATTGTGAATTTTATTAGTAACAACAATGTAATTTATTCGTCACAACAATAATTCCTTTCTACAATTCACCTTAACGCTCTCGTCAACAATTGGATCTCCACTCAACACAGTATTCGTTATAGCACTCCACCGACGACAATGACAATTTACTTGGACTATCACGCACAACAATGAACTGTTAATCTTAACTAATATTTACAAAGCACTATTTACAAATCAGAACTACCAGTTCTCAGTTCACAGTTCTTCTATCTCAGTCACACGAGTTCACAGTA